>CM023105.1:4530547-4755901 GCA_013103745.1 Gardenia jasminoides | reverse complement strand
GGGAGTGTACACCAACGTCGAATGTTGGTTGTCGGCCCGAAGTCGGAGTAAGGTAAGGTGTTGAGAGTGAGAAGCAGCCAAAAACGTGCTAACATGGAAGCAATATCCTTCCATAATGAATGTTATTGATGCTTTCCAATATGATATTGAAATTCAAATCGTTTCTAAGGGAAATTCTTGGAAGGAAAATGCTGCTGTGGAAAATTCTTTCCTGATTGATTATGGAAAGTAATGCTCTGCAAATGTGATAATTGTTATGTGGCTTTGTAGTTTCACCCCATATGTTTTTTTCCCCTCCCAGGGATTCCAGGTTTGACCTGAGCAGAGGATTTGAGAGGGTTGGATTTTGCTGATTGTAACCTTACCCTTATTAAGACCAATGGTTGAAATCCTTTATTAATATTACCAGGAATTGTGTATCCCAGATGGTGGATGTTGAATTTGCCTGAACCATATAACTGCTTTAAAAAACATATTTGAGTTGTCCAAATTGATTGATTGAGTCCTGGGCAGCTGTGGGGCCGGTGGCCGCGGTTCTCGGGTCTGCCTGGGGAGTCGTGGGCCTACATAGGTATCAGAGCTTGTGTTGGGAAATTCTGGCCCGTGCTTTAGGCCCACTTTGGAAAAGTAGAAGTAATACCTGTGGCTATAAAATATATGCAGCCACTAGATTGGTTGTCATGTGGGTTGTAGGTTATGGCTGACGTGGAGCTAGGGGAGGTCCTGCCCACCTAGGGGCCCATGCCCTAAGGAGCCACTTGAGGTGGGAGGCCCCTACTGGGAGCCCTGCCCTGAGTGGGCTAACCCCTGTAGGTGCTCGAGGGATTCATGCATATCCCAAACCATGTGGTGTCGGCTGTGGTCGTGGGAGAGGAAGACTTAGCCCGCACGGGTTGAGAGGGCAAAATGAGATTGAGGAGTTAAGGGCGGAAACCAGAGGTTACGCTAGGATTCAAGAGTTCGGCATGTACACAATCGCTTGTTCACCACCGATGCCCAGACGCCGACCGTGATCGGGTATCAAGCGGCCATTGTGAGGCCATGATTGAGGATATTGTGAGATACACTGAGGCCAAAATGTGAGAGCTCTAGCGACAAAGTTCCGTGACACATCGAGGATATCGATTATCGTGGGAGATGGAGGCTTCCCTACTTATAGCCCCTGATCCTGGAGGACCCCATTTTCCTACCTCCCCATGAGTCGCAGGTTGAGATTTAATTCCCAATGAGATCCCTTTGATTGGATGATTGTATTAGACCGATGTTGTTTTATTTCATGGATGTTATGATCACCATGTTATATTGTGTAAGAACTTGATGCGGTGATGTTTTATGATTAATGTAAGTTAATGGTGGTTTACTATGCTGTAAAATACCTTCTTTATTTCTTTTATAATTACTTATAGATAAAATGTGTAAAGGAAAGGACCTGGGGGGTAGAGGGAAGAGGAAGACCACGTAGGTACCAAGGCCAAGGAAGGTGAGGCCCACGTCACCCTAATCAGAGCAAGGTCGGTTCGGGGACCCCATATGAGGCCCCAAACAGATGACTAATTTGTTGGAACGTGACTAACCGTGACCAAGGACCTAGGGCCGACCAACGAGGACCAGGGTTAGGAGATGATAGAGCATTAGAGAGGTTTCAGAGATTTTCTCCACCTAAGTTTGTTTGTAACCCAACCTGTAACAGGGCTGGAAACCATGGTGAACATTTTGAATCCGTGCTAAGTTCGGCAGTTGACTTTCGCTTCGCTTTCCGCTTAAGGTGCAGCACGGTGGTGGAACGTAATAAGGGAAAAACGCTGGGAATCAAACCCCGTGGACGTTAATTTCACCAGAATTTAATGAAAATATCTTCCTCCCATGGTTCGTGGAGGAGAGAAGATGAGTTCATACTGGGTTGCGTCTGGAACTTTAAGCTGGCCGAAGTAGAGGCTCGCTCACTCAAGGTCCAAATTTGCACCAGATTTGATTACTAGAAAGCCTCAGAGGGTGCTTCGCTTCATCCAAGGCCTCAATGTAGAAATTCAGAAGCCTTAGCAACCGCCCACACACCTACATTCACCGATGCTCTAGAGAAAGCTATAAGGGTAGAAAGTACTAAGGCTCTGAGTCAAGGCCTTTCGCACAGGGAAACCACCAGCCCCATCCAACCCTAGTCTGGGAAGACGGAGGGGGGTCATCTAAGTCAACCGCCTGAAAATAAGAGGGATCCTGAGGAGAGCTGAAGTGGTAACAAGCTGGCAAGGGGTGGGTCCGTCCCAAGCAAGACAACCTCCTCCAACTCGCCAATCTTGTGGGAAATGCACTTTACGTGGTAAAGCAAACCACCATGAAAATGACTGTTGGAAGGAAGGCCTAATATGTGGAGCTTAATTGCAGTTAATCAACAATTGCCCACTGTGGGACTCAAGAATCGATACAAGCACCGGGGCCTTGAAACCCAAAACCCTCAGCCGACAAAGGCAATGCGGCCCAGGGGTGCCGAGGTTTATTCCCTTAACTTGATCGGGAGATACCAGACCGGTTGGGTGGTAGAGGTATTTGTTCCCTCTTCCATAGATTGGCTAAGATTTTAGGTGATCAGTGCTAGTCACTCTTTTGTCAATCCTAAATTCTTATGTGGTGTGGATGTCAAGCTACACTTTTGTCTTATGACCTAATCGTGCAAACTCGGAAAGATTCTTGTTTAATTGCGAATGAGGTCTATAAGAGCGTGCAATTGTGGGTAAGGTGAGAGGAAAATTTTAGCGAGACCTAATTGCCTTGCCCATTAAGGGATATGATATTATCACAGGAATGGATAGTCTAGCCGATTTCTTCATGCAGGCTGGATTGTAAAATGAAGGTGGTGAATTTCACAGGGAACCTACTATAAGATTTGATGCTGGACAAGGATTAGCCTCTGCACTTGTTTGATTCCAAGCTTCGGAAAATGTTGAGTAAGGGAGCTTCGGGGATATTTAGCTTTCTTAATAAACCCTCAAGAAGATAAGTTGAAATTAGAGGATGTACCGATGGCGAGTTGTAGTACAAGTATTTCACGAGGAATTAGAGTCCTTACCTCCTAAGAGATGTTGAATTTAAGATTGAACTCACACCGAGCAGGCAAACCTATTTCCAAGACTCTATCGAATGGCACCAGCTGAATTAAAGGAGGTTACAAGCGCAAGATTTGTTAGAAAAGGGGTTTATAAAGTCAAGTGAGTCTCAGGGGGGATATTATTGTGAAGAAGAAAGATGGAGGATTGAGACTTTGTATTGATTATCGGGGGATTAAATGAAGTCAACAGTTAAGAATAAATATCCATTGCCCCACATTGATGAATTATTTGACCAACTGCAAGGGGCAGTAGTGTTTTCTAAGATTGACCTTAGACAAGGTTATTATCAATTGAGGATTAGAAATGAAAGGCGTTCCAAAAGCGCTTTAATTCTCGATATGGGCATTATGAGTTTACGGTCATGCCATTTGGACTAACAATGCCGGCATTTATGGATTTAATGCATAGGGTTTTAAGCCTTACCTAGACCAATTTGTGGTAATTTTATAGATGACATCTTAATTTATTCAAAGTCAAGGAAGATCATGAGCGACATGAGATTAGTTTTGCTGAGACTTTGAAGAGCACAAGCGTATGCTAAATTTAGCAAAAGCAAATTTTGGTTGAAAGGTGGCTTTTCTAGGTCATGTGATCTGAAAAGAAGGAATGGCTGTAGATCCAAACTAAGGTGATGCGAGATTGGAAGCAGCGAGAATCAGCGAAGTCAGTAGTTTCCTAGGGTTGGCTGGATATTGCAGAAGATTTATTCAGGATTTTCCAAACTTTGTACTGACCAATTTGACTAGAAACGATCGTTTAGTTTGGGATTCAAAATCGAGAATAGCTTTCAAAGAGCTTAAAATTGGCTAAAGCCCTGTGTTGATATTGCCAAATGAGAAGGAGAGTTTTACGGTCTATCCGATGCATCTAAGGAAGGGCTGGGATGTGTTTTAATGCAAGGGGTAAAGTAGTGGCTTACCGCCTGAGGAAACTAAAACCTCATGAACAGAATTATCCCACCCATGATCTTGAATTGCGCCATAGTGTTCGCCTTCTTGAAGAAATGGAGGCACTATTTATATGGTGTGATTTTTGAGGTTTACACGATCATCAAAGTCTTAAGTATTTATTTTCTCAAAAAGAGCTGAATTTGAGGCAGCCCGATGGATGGATTCTTAGAAGATTATGAATGTACCATTAAGTATCAACGGGGAAAGGCCAATAAGGTAGCGATGCCTTAAGCGGAAAAAGTTCAGATTTACGGTTAATGGTTAAGCAATGGAAAATGTTAGAAGAGGTCGGACTTGGAACCCACGGTTAATGCGAAAGTGATCTTGGGAAGTGTGACCTTAAGTTCCTCCCTAGCCGAAGCGGATTAAAGAGACTCAAAGCAAGAATTCCCTTGTGCAGTGGGTAAATAAAGGAGTGAAAGAAGGAAGTTACTGGTAATTTCAATTTGGGAGTGATGGGATCTTGAGATATCAAAACCGATTGGTAGTGCATGAGGATGAAAAAGAGAAATATAGGCGGATGCACATAAGTCAAAATATACTATCCACCACGGAAGAAACAAGATGTATCGGATGTAAAGAAATTTTTTACGGTGGAATAATATGAAAGGGACATAGCTTCGGTTTGTACACCTCCACAGTCTAGCGTGTCAACAAGTTAAATCGGAACATCGAGAGACCTTGAGTTGTTACAGCCATTAGAGAGGTGAGTGGAAATGGGACCAGATTACCATGGATTTTGTCCTTTGGATTGCCCCTGCACGTCGAGGTCATGATGCTATTTGGGTGATAGTGGATCGGTTGTGAAGTCAGCCATTTCCTACGTTAATATGAAATATGATGGAGAAGCCCAGATTTATATGGATGAAATTGTTAGGCTTCATGGAGTACCAGGTGAGGTATAGTGTCGACAGAGATCCCGTTTTATTTCCGTTATGGCGGCGAGATTCAAAGTGCCTTGGGAACCAAGTTAAATCTCGATTCTGACTTATCACCCTCAAAGCAGATGGACAATGAAAGGACCATACAAACCCTAGAAGACATGTTGAGGGCATGTATCATGGATTTGGAGGTAGTTGGGATCAACACTTGACTCTAGGAATTTGCCTACAACAACACTACCATTCTTCCATTCAGGATGGCCCCATATGAGCGTTATGCGGAAGAAAGTGTAGATCACCGATTATCTTGGGATGAAGTGGGAGAGCATTTAAGATTTTGGGTCTGAAAGGATACCATGGGTTGAAGCAGCATATGAGAAGGTCAAGTTAATCCGTCAGGATACAAGTAGCTTCAGTCGCCGAGAAAAGCTACACGACAACGAAGAAAGGATTTAGAATTTCAAGTTGGGGCGAAGTTTTCTTGAGAGTCACGCCATTAAGAGGAAGTCTCAAATTTGGAAAAGGCTTAGGCCAGGATATATAGGTCCCTTTAGAATCTCACAAAGGATTGGAAGGTAGGCGTATCAGCTGGAATTACACAAGCTTAGCTCGAGTCCACAATGTTTTCGTGTATCTTGGTTGAGGAAGTACCACAAGGACCCATCTCATGTCCTACCAACCACGGATCGACCTAGATGAATCATTAACTTACCAAGAAAAACCCTTGAAGATTCTCGATAGAAGGTTAAGGTCTTAAGGACAAAGCAGATTCCCTTGGTAAAAGTACTTTGGAACATCCGCGATATAGAAGAAGCAACATGGGAATTAGAAGAAGAGATGAGACCGAAATACAGAACTTCAAATGCCCAAAGGTAATAATTTGAGTTTTCTTAAGTAGGGGAGGTTGTGAGGGCCGTTAGTTTAACCTAAAGCTTGTTTAGAAATTTTCATGAGTAGTTCTTATAAAATTTTTGCTTGAACATGTGCTAAATCACAAAAAAAAAAAAACAACCCTAAACAAATTTCTTTGAAATCACTACCATCAATTATACGAAGTTAACTATCTTTCCCTCATCAATTGGTTTCATTTAAATCTTCTTAAAACAATTGGATTTAGCTAAAAATCACTCAAATAAATTCGGACATAGCTTCATGAATTCGGACATAGCTTCATGAATTCGGACATAGCTTCATAAATTCGGACATAGCTTCACAAATTTTGGACTCTAACAAAACTTTCCAGCTTAGAAGTTTTGTCACTCTTGAATCATTTCATGAACCACCAAATTGAATCACCTTTGAACCGTTTTACTTCAGCTTAATTGGACCGAAATTACAGCTTCAAACCACCAGGGTTCCCTCCAAAAATCACCTGAAAAATCTTCCTAAAACTCCAGCAAAATTCAGCCGTCCCTCCCTTCTAATCCTTGGCTGCCAATTGTCAAGGAGAAGCTGAAATTTTCAGGCAGCAGTAGCACCTTTCTTCTCTCCCCATGTCCGACCAGCATGCTTGGCAAGCATGAGAAGCTTCTTCAAATGGTTCAAACTTCAAATGATTGTTCCACCTCATTCATGCCCAATGCATGAAGAAGGCTGGACACTTGGTTACTCACTTCAGCCAACTTTGGCCATTTGAACAAGTTACCTTCAGAAATTCTTCCTTCTTGCTGTCCGACCTCATCAGCCTTGATACCCATTTCATTTCAGATTTCCATCACAAACCATACCAACCGAGAGAGAGGGAGAGAGCTTTTCCCTCACTTTCATCTTGTCTCAAAAAATTTTCCTTCTTCTTCTAAGCTCACCGAAAGTCCCTCTCTCACTCCCTCCCTCCTTGTTTTGGTTTAGGAGCAGCTCAACCCAACACCAAGAGCTGTGAACATCAATTCTAAGCTGCCAAACCAGGCGAGAGGTTGGACAGAATCAAAGCTTCATTTTCCATTGAACTGGAGTAAGTCAAGGTAAGCTGATCTCTCTTCCTCGAAAGAAATTCTGGGCAGCTTAGCACTTCAGCTTTCCATCCTTAACTTCTTTCCTGGTTGTAGCTGAGAAAAGCTAGCTTGAATTCCCTCAAACAACCGATCTTCCTTCATTCGATTCACCAGCCCGGTAAGCTATATCAACTAGTACAAGTTCTTGTTCAACTTAGTTCCTTCATCCTTAGCATGTTATTTCATATTGTAGCTAAGGAATGGTTCTTATACCTAGGCTAACCCCTTGTGCTCTTGTTGTGAAGCTGGTTAAAGGTAAGGATTCTCTTCACACTTTTCAGCCAAAGAAATGAAATTCCTTTTCATAAACTCCTTACCTTAAAGCTGAAATACTCTTACATGTCCGATTGAACTTGAAATTTTCATGCATGGTTCGGATGAGATGAGAACACTCACCATTTCACTTTTGACATGTTCTTTACTTGATTTACAAAATTTGGTTAACCAATGTAGATTACTGTTCTTGTTTTCCTTTAAGCTTCCCGAAGCCTTAAAATGGTAATTTTAGTTGCACTATATCATGTGTGATCATTAGAAGTGATTGTGAACTGATTGGGACTTTCCTTGTGTTTTCTCGATGCTAGAAGATCATGAATTCCTTGCTGGTTTGTGTGAGTTTAGGCTGAAGGGCTTTGCCCTAATTCCATTCGATTTTTTTTTTGCTCTTGTTAAAATTTGTTGAAATCAGCTCATGCATGTGTTTATTTGGCCGGTCAGATTTGGTTAAAAATTTTTATGGACTAAATATCTTAACTACACCAAGCTTGAACCTTCCATTTCTCCTTAAAAATTTATTTGTATCTATTTGCCTTGCATGAAATATCTTGGTCAGTCCAAAACAAAATAAAATCTGGACATGTAATGACCTACCACTTGGTTACGAATGGAGAAAATGATCTTGTATCATGAAAGGAAAACAAGAAGGAAAGAACGGTCTTGATGTGATGGTTTCCAAACTTGAGACATTGTTGGTTGAGACTTTTGTTTAAATTTTAATCATGTGCACGAGCTCTTGAGTTCTTAAATGGATGTATTAAGTGTTAATAAACTTGATTGGTGCTGGAAATTAAAATGAACCTAACGTTGCTTTAAATTGAAATTTTGCAAATGGTGCAAAACTAGCAATTTTCAGAAAAGCAGTTGACAAAACAGTCCAGAATAGAATGCTCCATATCTCACAGTTCATAAGTCCAAAATGGTGTGCCGTCAACAGTATTTAAAACTAGACTCATAGGGCTTGATTTGGTATATCGTCACCGCGTAGTTCATTTTCTAGTCGTCATAGCAAACAAATGAAATCGCTGAAAATTTCAACTTGAAAATGCTGGAATTGAGTTCAAAATATTTTTTGGGGACAAGTTTGATGGAATTTTGAACAAAAGCAGTTTTAATGTTTGCTAAAAGAAAGTTTCGTTTTTATTATTTCAAAGCTGTACCAATTCCCAAACAAGATTTCCAACTTAATTTGTATCAAATCATGAACCTTAGGGTTTCTCATGCAAACTTTTAAAACCCTCGATCAAGAAATTTCTGTTCAAACAAACTTGATTTTCCAAAACTTTTCGTTTAAAATCTGTAAAGGAATTGTACCCACACAAGACCCAAAAGCGAGCAAATTTCAAAGTCGTAATCTTCTAAAAGAACCTCACAAAAATATCTTTCGACAACAAACAACCTCAAAACCCTACGCAATTTTTCCATCTTAATACCTTCCATTATTGAAATCTTTAAAAGATAGTTTATTTTCTTCAAACCTATTTCAAATCCTCGAAATTTCCAAGTTTTCATACTACGTGTCTTGACCTAAAATATATATATTTTGAACTTGATTACCAAGGTTCATATCGCCGTAATGCTATAATAATTACTCGTTAAGTTATATAAAAACTACTTTCTTATTTATAACAGAAGTGAATTGGTCAAAATTGATTTTAATAATTAAAGTTAAATTATATTTACCTGGGATCGCGGTGACCAAGTCGAGGGGCGTTGACATCGAAACAACGACACAACCTTGCCCTAGTTAAGGTGAGGGTTCCAAATTGTTGTTAAATGTTTTATTAAAATGTGCCACATGTTGGAATTGTATTTGTTGTTAAATGTTTTCGTTGATTGAAACGCGTAATTACTAAGTGTTATTTGCCAATTAGCGTGTTAATGTTGAATAGTATATGATGCCTTGGTGGAATTATTCAAAACCATTGATCAAAGGAGGAGTCGTGTGTGTACTTATCTTGACCCTCTCATTTTACAAATGATTTAGAAATACCATAATTGTGTATGTGCCTGTTAAATGTGCATGAGTGATAAGCCTTTGCGAATGTGCCGCAATTGGCTCGGCGGGATCCCAAACTCAGGTGAGTCGACCTATTCCCGGCAATTGGGGCTTGGTCGAGATGCGTCGGCGGACCACGGGAATGAAATGAAAGGTTACCTCGGTGTACACCACCCAATGAATGTTGGTTGTCGGGCCGAAGTCGGAGTAAGGTGTTGGAGGTGAAGTCAAAAACGTGCTATTGAACAACATGGAAGCAATGTATCCTTCCACAATGAATGTTATTGATGCTTTCCAATATGATATTGAAATTCAACGTTTCATGAAATTCTTGAAGGAAAAATGCTGTTGTGAAAATTTTCCTTATGTGATTGATTAAGTGAAAGCATGCTCTGCAAATGTGATAATTGTTATGTGTTGGGATCCTCATTGGGCTTGTGAAGCTCACCCCATATATTTTCCCTCGGGATTCGGGTTTGACTCGGCGGATTTGAGAGGTGGTTGGATTTTGTTGATTGTAACCTTACCCTCATTAAGACTAATGATGTTGAAATCCTTTTGGTTAATATTACCTAGGAATTGTGTATCCTAGATGGTGGATGTTGAATTTTAGTTTGAACCATATAACTGCTTTTAAAAACATATTTGAGTTGTCCAAATTGATTGATTGAGTCCTGGCGTGAGCTAGGCCGGTGGCCGCGGTTCTCAGGGTTCGCCTTGGGAGTCGTGGGGCCGCTACACTAAGTTTCATTACTTTGCAATTTGATGATTATGGTGAAAATGTGGGCTCTTGAAATTCCCACAAAATGTGTGAATTTGTCTACTAGTTGGTTAAATGGAGATATATGTGTGCATATGCTTTAAATTGTTACTAAGAAGACGGAAGAAAAACCTCAAGGAAAACCAGCTAGGAGAGGGTGAATTTGGGAGTTGAAATTTTCTGATTTTTCTTTAATTTCATGGCTGATATTTTGGCAAATTTGAAGGATTAATATGAGGCTTAAATGTTGGAGGTAAAGTGGTTAAATTTTCCCCACAAAAGCCCTTTAAAAGTCATAGCAAGAATGAGTGTTGAGTTGAAGCCAAAATCTGGAAATTTGGGGAAGCATGCTGGCCGAATTTTGGACTGCTTTTAATGCTAAAAATTGATATAATCTTCTATCATTTTTGACCAACATTCGGCTTAGGAAGTTTAATCCTAGCTTGGTTTCAAAAATTAGGCCAATTGGTGATGATTTGAGACATGATCTAGGTACTTAAAGTAAGGGGTTAAAATTTCACAGTTTTGAATGAAATAGTTGAGCTCACCTTGGGTGAGTAGAAAACTATCTTTCCATTCAAATTTTTGGTTGAATTTTGGTGTGAATCTAGTATATATATGGAAGTATTAGTTTACCAAATTTGGTAATTTTTGGACAAGAAATCGTCACTCAAATAGGGCTTAGAATTCTACCCTGCAAACCTGAAAAACGAAAATCTCAGAATTTCGAATCCCCTCTGTTCGAACTGCTATAATTTATTACTCGAGTGTCGGAATTGAGTACCGTTGGTGGAGTTTGAAACTTATTACATAGTAATTTAAAATATATAAATTTGAGAGGCCAATTCATTTTCTGTAATTTTTGGTGAATTTTCAAAATGGGCTAGTCGACCAACCTAACGTGCCCTGTTTTGGTACTGTAGCAGTTTCTTTCTTGAAAATCTGGGAAATTTTTGCCCAGAATTTTAATTGGATGTCTTCTACAAAGTTTTAGAAAATTCAAAGAGGTTTCCAACGGTACCAAGTGTGTGAAATTTGGACTTTTATAACTCAAGTTACGATTTTTCAAAAATTTTAGCTCAAATTAGAAAGTTATCGAATTTACTTCCTTTTGAGATAAATTTGGTCGGTGAACAAGGAAAACTTATTTCCGTTCTCTTTTAATTATTTTAGGGCTAAGTGCTGATTTTCCATTTGATCAAAACTTGGATTCCGACCCCTACTTTGTCGGTGAGTTTTCAATGCATGTTAAATGTTTTCATTTGAATGCTTTGTGCGTGCACGTGCTCCAAGACATATTACTCGTTTAAAATGTGAAATTTGAAATTTGTTGAACTGCTCACTTAAAGGAGAGTATACTTCATTGCTGCCTTCTAAGTAGACTTACGTGTGAGAACCTAGAAAAAAAATGATGAAAATGAAAAATGGCTTGATTGAACCATGAAAGCCTTAAGTGCATTATTCTCCTTTAAATACTTTATTTTGTATGCATAGCATGACATTAATTTGGAATTGCATTTTACATGTTTTATGTAGCCAAATGCATAAAATTTATGTGGCATTAAGTAGGTTACATTTTAATTGAGGGATTAGAAGCTAATTGCCTAGAACTTTAACCCAATTTATGGCCAAGACATTTCCACTTGTCAACCATCCAACAAGTCTTGACTTAAGCCTTTCTATTTAACCTCTCATTTTCAAAAAATTTGAACCAAAAACTCCCTCCCATCTCTCTCCTCTTGGCCGAACTCCATAAGCAAGAAAACAACAAAACCTAAGCTAGAGATTTGGTGATTTTAGTGTAAAAAAACAGCTTTAGGTAAATTCCTCACCTAGACTACTACTTCAACTATAAACTTGGTGGCAAGGAGTGGAGTTTTTGGGTGGTTTGCTCACAATTTTAGCAAGGTAAAACCCCTCTTAATTATGCTTTAATGATATTTAAATCCTTAGGGGATGTTGGTTAGATGTCTTGAAGTACTTATTGTTGTTTGGAAGGATTGATTATGGAAGGAAATCTTGTGGTTGCTAACTAGAGTTTGGGTTTTATTTGTTGACCACCAAGTGTTTGAGAAATTGATTGTTGTTTTGTGATGCTTTGATGATGGAGTTAATTTCTGTTTTAGCTTGTTAAACACCTTGGCAAATGATGGAAATAACCTTAACAGGTTGATTGAAGAAGTTGCTTCAAAGCTGGAAATTTTCACGGAAATCAGAAATGGAAATCAGTCCACTTCCCGAACTTACTGTTGACTGTAGAAAATGAACTAGTGGCCCTAGCCTTATACATTTAGAAATCTCTGTGAACCTAGTTTTAAATGCCGCTGACGGAGCTTGATTTCGATTTTCCTACGTTGAGTTATGGCTGTTTTCCCAAGATTGCTCGGCCAACCTGTCACTAATCTGGCAGTTTTCTTGCGACTCTGAGATTTGTCATTTTGACCCTAAATAAGCATGAATTGATATCTGACCTCTTCATGAAAGTTGTAGGGCTATGTCTTAGCTTCGAAACGCCATATAGTATACCCTAATCCGATAAGTGTGGCCACAGTTATGATCCAACTTCTGAAGGGCGGTAAAGCTGTCACCCTTAAATCTTCACTTGTGAATCCTCATTCTTCACTTTCCACTTTTCTTGGTTCATTATGCCCTTTTTTCCGTGCCATAACCTACTTGACTCATTGTTCTCCTGTAAATATGACATTTTCCCTTGTTATATACCCTTGATTTGAACTTGATACATTGTGACGGTTTGGATTAGCAATTTAAGTGACGATTAGCATGTGCATTTTAGTTGACCTAAGTTTGGGATAGCCAAACCTAAATGTCTCTTATTTGCTTGTTATTAGGCCTTGACGGTGGACGAAGGGAATCTCGGAGTAGATACTTCAAGTTGTTTTGAGTACAAAGGTGAGTGTTCCAATGCTTGTTTGCTTGTTAAATGTGACTAGTTAGATTATCTGATATTGACCTACTTGATTATGTGAACTACTTGAAATCTGTTGGCATGAACACTCTCTTATGTTATTATGGTCGAGACGAGTGCGTATCTTATCACACTCGATCTCTTTTGCTTGAACTGCATATCCATGATATCATGATACTTGTGGATTTGGCCCTTGCCTATATTTGATCTGTGAGTCGCTTGGGTAATATCCCATCGACTAATCTGTTTAGAAGCTTGTTTACCTATGCTTGTTAACTGTGCCTGTGAAATGGCCACTTGTGTGATATCACAAGGGCTAATCTTGTTATCAGTTCTTGGGACTCGTGATCGGAGTCCACCCCATAGGCTCATTGGTCGAATCGAGCTAGTTAGGGCTTGGTCGAGGAGACTAATGCTGCCCTTGGATCCTATTTCTTGCTTTTGGTATACTCGAGTATTACCTCCTGTATTGGTGTTCGGGCCCGGTAAGATGGGAGAATCGGTGAATGGGAATGGCTGGTGAGTGGGGTTCTACTGGACATTAATTCTTGCATTTCCTTGGTTGACGGAGTGTCAACGGACTTGGATCAAGCTGCTGCCGTGGAACTTGGCTCCTAAGAGCCACCTGTATCCTTTTATATTTAAATTGTTATTTAAGTGATCCTTGTGCACTGATCTTCCAGTAAGAGAAGCTTGAGTGCTGAACTCCTCGTGAGCACTGATCTCCGAGTCGAGCGGTTTGAGTAGTGCATGAGCACCATCTCCTGGTTGACAGTGCTACTGTGATCATTCCTGTACTTATACTTGAAATTCCAAATTTTATGCGAATGTGCTAGTGTGATTATTTATCAAAAGCTTCGTGGTGCAAATATGCTAATTGCTATTTTACATGCCTGTCTTTTGGAACCTCACTGGGCTTTTAGCTCACCCTATTTTCCCTTTTGTTTTCCTTAGCAGGGGAATTTGCTTGAGTTTAGGGTTGGAAGTACGTGCGAATAGTATAAGTTTTTGTTGTTATTTTTGTTTAAGGGATGATATACTGTAAAACCCTATCATGGATAAGTTAGCTTTTGGTTTTGTACCCTTAATCCCCTGTTGAATTTTAAGTTTGAACAGTGGTGTGAAACTTATGTAACTATGTTGGATGACTTTTGAATTTGGGAGAATTGAGTTCGGTAAGTTGGGTTGTTGGTTTATATTGGCTATCAAGTCCTGGTGAAAACTGGGCAGGCAATCCACTGACCCCTCTGGTCCGCCTTTGGGGAAAGTGGGGCTGTCACATTACGTGTTTTACCTGTGTTATAATTTGGAGAAGAAAAGTGTTACACAACCACTCTTGGCCGTGTCCTTGGAGTGGTTAACTACTTCACTGTTTAAGTGTTTGGCGTGCGGGCCCGATAGGGGGAGTTTGGCGTGAAGAGTCGTCTACTTGGATTGAAAGTCGACGGAGTGTCGACTACTATAAATGTTCGTGAAACGTGGAGTTAGGCTCCTGAGAGCCACCGTATCCTCTTTGTGTGTAAATTTAATTTTTCCTATGTATTTCATTTATTGCTTATTTTATTACTGTTTTAAATGCATGTGTATGTCTTTTGGAAACTCACGAGTTTTTTAACTCAGTCCCGTTCCCGTTTGTTTTTCCTTAACAGGTGACGAGAGTCCAGAGGCCTAGATAGGGCTAGTGCTTTATTCTTTTGGCTTTTGTCTCGAGTATGGAGAAATGTTTTGTATATTCTTTTGGTGATGAATATTTTAGACTTATGGAAATGTATTAAACTTTGGCTCGAGGTTTTTTTTTAAGTATTTTGAGTGGACAACTGTAATTTTAAGAGTAAACATCACTTTACAGTTTTAATAGTTTCGTTACTATGCTTGGTGGTTTTACCATTTAAGTTAGTATTTTTGAATGCTCGAGTCCTGGCGAGAGTTAAGCAGGCAGCCCGCCAACCTTTGGTTAGCCTTAGGGGAAAGTAGGGCTATCACAGGTGGTATCAGAGCCTAGGTTAAAGGTCTATAAAGGAAAAATTTTTTAAAAGTTCTTTTTAGAATGATTTCTTGTACTTTAAGTTTGATATTTTAGTAAAGCTGAAAATTATGAAATTTCTAATTTTAAGTTGTGGATTGTTTGTAGGTATGGCGAGCGGTAGTGGTGCTCCAAGAGTTAACGGGTAGGGGGTTAATGGTCACGAGCCACCAGCTAGGCCTGTTCGATATAGAGTGAGGGGGATGATGGGACCCGACTTCTGTTTGCCCCACGTCGGGGGGGAGTTTCGAGATGCGCATGTAGGAGGAGATACTCCTATCCTAATGCTATGGTGTTATCCATTGATGATGAGCGTCAGGAGTTGCTCGAGACCAATAGGGACCTTGAGGAGGAGGTGGTAGCTGCGAGGGATGTCATGGCCTATTGTCAGCGTCGAATTCGAGAGTTAGAGGCTCGAGTTGAGTTACTAGAGACCCAGATTGATGATGAGCGAGATAGGACTAGGGCCGCTCGTGACCAGGTCCAGAGGTTCCGGGCCCGACTTGATAGGATGTCTAATGAGGTTCACGATCGGACTGCGAGGATTAGGGCTGACATCACTACTTTGGAGGATACTGTAGCCGATGTTAATGCAGACGCTTTGCTTGATAGGTTTGTAGGAGAGGATTCCTCGGAGGAGGAGCCCTATGAGGACATATTGATGGAAGACGACCTCTCTGAGGAGGTCAAGTCTGAGGAGGAGGACCCGTCTGAGGAGATCCCTCCTAGTGGACCTGCTGAGAACTAGGGTAGTAGTACTAAAGTTTTAGGATTTTATTAACCTTATTGTAAGGAGAACACTAGAAGAAAGATTCTCGTCTCTGTGAGGTGCATGTTTATTTACTGCTTTCACTATTGTATTTTGTGTGGTGAATTGGCCTTGAAAGCAATTTTTGTGTACTCTTTTGTAGTAAACATGTCACCGTAGTGTACTTGATTCCCACGGATTATATGTATGAAAATTTGGATAATTTTAGAAAATTCACTCGTTTGTTTCACAATTTAATTTGTTAAGTTGTTTATTTCAATTCGTGTTATTTCCTTTTATTTTTTTCCCCTATCTTATTTCACTTTGTTCCGTAGTATTATATATTCTTTTATTTTACAATCGTATTTAATTATGTCTACCTATTATAAAATCATGGACGGTAGACGACCGAGGGTCGAGTTGACCAAGGTCAAGGACGAGGTTTACGTCAAGGACAAAGGGTAGATTTTGGAGAACAAGTGGCGACAGCCATAAATCAGATGATGGGCATCTTAGCTCGTTTAGTGGACCAACAAGGTCAGGGTCCAGTTAATCAGCCTAGGGGCCACGAGGGTGGCGAGAATAGGGCGTTAGAACGCTTTCAAAAGTTCACCTGCCTAAGTTCTTCGGGGGACCTGATCCGGAGGCCACTGAGGGGTGTCTAGAGCGTATTATGGACATTTTTAGTACTCTGAACTATACGGAGGAGAGGCGAGTATCTTTTGCCCCTTTTCAATTTGAGGGAGCAGCCAAATCATGGTGGAATATGATCAGGGTTAAGTGGGATAGGGACCAGACTCCTAGGACTTGGGAGAATTTTACTCGGGAGTTCTACGCCAAGTTTCTCCCTCCCTTAGTACAAGAAAAGAGGGAAGATGATTTCATTAAGTGTCGCTGGGTCTCTTGCTGCCATGGGACTATGAGGCTAGCTTCACTAAACCTGTCTAAGTTTGCCCCAGAATTGGTGGCCACTGAGCAAAGGAGAATTAGATGATTTGTCCAGGGCTTAAATTTGGAGATTCAAGAAGGATTGGCAGCAGCTCAGATTAACAGTTTCAGCGAGGCCATTGAAAAAGGTCAGAGGATCAAGACCGCCAAGACTCAACTGAAGACTTTTCATGCTAGGAAAAGGAGTGCCCCTTCTAGCAGTCGGGGTCCAACAGATTCAAACGCCCCGCCTTCCAAGTTTGGAAGAGGCTTCGAGTGGGGCTAGTGTCTCAGGAACTTCAAGAGGAACCTTTTCTCGGGGAGGGGTATCACGAGGGTCTGTTAGTAGTAGAGGCCCAACAAGGAGTGCTTCACAAGAGAGCCAAGCTTCGAACTTAGGCCTTACGTGTGGTTTCTGTGGAAAACCGAATCACACCGCTAATGATTGTTGGAAGAAACAAGGAAAGTGCTTGAGGTGTGGAAGTTCCGACCATCAGATATCTGCTTGTCCCCAAACCCGAGAGAGCGAGGTAGTGCCCAAAAGTCGAACCCGAGCCAAGCTAGTACAGTGGGGAGTAGGACAAGAGTACCAGCTCGAATTTATGCACTGGACCATCAAGAGGTGCCTGAGTCGACGGAAGTGGTCGAAGGTACCATTCCCCTCTTTCATCTCTTAGGTAGAATTTTAATTGATCCCGGTGCAACTCATTCTTTTGTTAATCCTGCATTTGTTTGTGGTATAGATATAAAACCTGTTCGGTTATCCTTTGACTTAGAGGTTAGAACACCAACAGGGGACAAGTTTGATTACGAGTTTAGTGAATAAAAATTGTGAGTTGTGGATTGGAGAGAGAAAATTAATGGTCAACCTGGTAAGTCTGGATATTAAGGGGTATGATGTGATTATTGGGATGGATTGCTTAGCTAAACACCATGCTAAAGTGGACTGTAGATTGAAAGTAGTGGAATTTGACATACCGGGAGAGGCAACGTTGAGATTGGATGTTAAAGGAAGGTTGGCTTCATCGGCCCTTATTTCTGGGATTAGGGCTAGAAAACTTCTGAGTAAAGGGGCTCAAGGATATTTGACTTTTCTCATAAATCCTCCGAATGATAAGGTGAAATTGGAAGACGTACCGATGGTTAGGGATTTTCCTGATGTATTCCCTGAGGAATTGGAATCTTTACCTCCTGAACGGGCCATAGAGTTTAAGATTGATCTGGTGCCTGGAACGGTGCCAATTTTTAAGACTCCCTATAAAATGGTTCGGTCGAACTTAAAGAGTTGAAAATACAGCTACAAGATCTTTTGGAACAGGGATTTATCAGGGAAAGTGATTCTCCGTAGGGAGCGTCGGTGTTGTTTGTCAAAAAGAAAGATGGTAGTCTAAAACTGTGTATAGACTATTGGGGGTTGAATGATGTGACAATTAAGAATAAGTATCCTTTACCACTCATCAACGAGTTATTTGATCAGTTACAAGGGTCAGTGGTATTCTTCAAGTTAGATCTTAGACAGGGGTATTACCAGTTGAGAATTAGAAAAGAGGATGTACCGAAAATGACTTTCAATTCAAGGTATGGGCACTTTGAGTTTGTAGTAATGCCCTTTGGGTTGACTAATGCTCCGGCCGCATTCATGGATTTAATGCACCGCGTATTCAAACCCTACTTGGATCGATTCGTTGTGATTTTTATTGATGATATACTAGTGCATTCTAAAACCCTAGAAGACCACGCCAAACACTTGAAGATTGTATTACAAACCCTCTGAGAGCACAAGTTGTTTGCCAAGTTTAGTAAGTGTGAATTTTGGTTGGAGGAGGTAACTTTTCCAGGGCATAAAATTTTCAAAGATGGAATTGTGGTTGACCCAACTAAAGTGGAAGTTGTTACTCATTGGAAGAGACCCGAGAACCCTACCGAGGTCAGGAGTTTCTTAGGGTTAGCTGACTACTATCGTCGGTTCATTCAGGATTTCTCGAGAATTACGGGGCCTTTGACCGACTTGATTAGGAAACATGAAAAATTCATTTGGAGCCCTAAGTGTGAGGAGAGGTTTCAAGAGTTGAAGAAGCGATTAACTGAGGCGCCAATTTTGACCTTACCTGATGGCAAAGAAGGATTCGTGGTTTATTCAGATGCCTCTAAGGATGGATTAGGTTGTGTTCTGAAGCAAAATGGAAAAGTCATAGCATATGCTTCTAGGAAGTTGAAACCCCATGAACAGAACTACCCAACATATGACCTAGAGTTGGCGGCAGTTATTTTTGCTTTGAAGAAGTGGAGGCATTATTTATACGGGGTGACTTTTGAGGTGTTCACGGACCATAAGAGTTTAAAATATTTATTTTCTCAAAAGGAGTTGAATTTAAGGCAAAGAAGATGGGTAGATTTTCTAAAGGACTATGATTGTTCAATAAAGTATCACCCTGAAAAGGCAAATGTTGTGGCTGATGCGTTAAGTCGTAAGGTTCAAGTAGCGGGGTTAATAGTGAAAGAATGGGAAATGTTGGAGCAAGTGAGTGAGTGGAAACCTTGTTTAAGGACACAAAAGGTCATTTTTGGGAACGTAGAACTAAGATCTCCATTATTGGGATGGATCAAGGAAGCACAGTCAAAAGATCCTGTAGTACAGAAGTTTTGGAGAAAGTTCAGAAAGGGGAGACCCAAGACTTTAAGACAGGGCCAGAAGGTGCATTGAGGTTCCGAGAAAGGATAGTAGTGCCGAACGATGAGGTATTAAAGAAAGAGATTTTGGAAGAAGCACATCGGTCCAAGTATACCATCCATCCTGGGAGTGATAAGATGTACCAAGATTTGAGAGGATTGTACTGGTGGGATGGATTGAAGAAAGATGTAGCCAAATATGTGCAGACCTGTCTTACTTGTCAACAGGTTAAAGCTGAACACCAAAAGCCCTCAGGACTTTTACAACCTTTAGAAATCCCCAAATGGAAATGGGAGCATATTACCATGGATTTCGTCACTGGTCTGCCAAGGAGTCAAAAGGGACATGATGTCGTATGGGTAGTAGTTGACCGACTCACTAAATCTGCTCACTTTCTATCGATGAATATGAAGTATCCTTTGGAGAAATTGGCCAAACTTTATTTGGATGAGATAGTAAGGTTGCATGGGATTCCAGTAAGTATTGTTTCTGACCGAGACCCTAGGTTTGTCTCAAGGTTTTGGCAGAAGTTGCAAGAGACATTAGGAACTAAGTTGAAATTGAGCACAGCCTATCACCCCCAGACAGATGGTCAATCTGAGCGGACCATTCAAACCCTAGAAGACATGTTGAGATCCTGTATAATGGATTTTGGAGAAAGTTGGAGCCAGTATTTAACACTGGTTGAGTTTGCGTATAATAATAGTTATCATGCCTCGATTCAAATGGCACCCTATGAGGCACTTTATAGAAGGAGGTGTCGATCACCGATTCATTGGGATGAAGTGGGAGAAAAGAAAATTCTTAACCCAACAACTATACTTTGGATTGAGGAAGTTTCTGAGAAAGTGAAGTTGATTAGGGAAAGGCTTCTAACAGCTCAAAGTCGTCAAAAGAGCTATGCGGATAATAGGAGAAAGGATTTGGAATTCGAAGTGGGTTATAAGGTCTTTTTGCGGGTTAAGCCAGTAAAGAGTGGGGTGGTGTCGAAAAAAGGGAAGAAATTGAAGCCGAGGTATATTGGACCATTTGAGATTCTCAAACGAGTTGGGAAAGTGGCTCATCAATTGAATCTACCCGCCAGTATGTCGAAGATTCACAATGTCTTTCACGTCTCGATGCTCAAGAAGTATCACCCAGACCCGAGTCATGTATTACACTTAGATGAGATTGAAATGGATGAAACACTCTTGTATGAAGAAAGGCCTATAAAGATTCTTGATCGAGAAGTAAAGGATTTGAGGACGAAGAAAATTCCTGTGGTTAAAATCCTATGGAGAAACCACGATGTCGAGGAAGCAACTTGGGAAGTGGAAGAGGAAATGCAAAAGAAATATCCAAGATTATTCGTCCAACAAGGTGAGAATTTTGAGGACAAAATTCTTTTAAGGAGGGGAGAATGTGAAGGCCTCAAAATTTATTAATTTAGATATTATTATTATTATTACCACCATTAATTCGTTTGAGTATTCTTTTATTTATTTTATTCTTATTATTGAGTTAATTCTTGTCTTCAAAAATTTAATATATATATATATATATATAATTCGTTTTTACTTATCTATTTATTCATTTATCTCATGAAATTCAGATTTTACCTCATTTATAATTTCTCGTTGAATTTTAGCCTTAATTTACCTTTTTAATATCGCCTTATAGCGTCTATTAGTGAAAAATGTAAAAACACGTTTTCCGAGGTAAACTCGGACTGTGAGTGAATTAGTGAAGGAGAATATGGATGATCATTGGTAGGTTAGAAGTGAAATTAAATGACTGATATTGGGTTATTGAAGGTGATCAATTAGGGTTTTGAAACCTTCATTAAGAATTGGATTAACCTCTTCAAATCTAGAATTTTAACTAGCCACTATTTCTTCCAACTAATTTCCTCCAGTTCACATAAAATTTTTCTTTTCTTTCCCCTCTCCTAATCAAGATTTGCTCCTTAATCTCAAGCCAAGTGAGACAATTAATTTTCCCTCCAAATTGCTAATTAAGTTAACTATTGTAGTGTTGACTTTTGGGGTTGAAAGACAAGTTTGTGTCTTGTCTTTCTTGTCTCATTTAATTCACTCTAAAATTGGCCAAAAACTCTCTCCCTTCTCTCTCCTCTCACCCAAACTGCATTCTTCTTCTTCCTCTTGTTTTTCCATCAAATTCTTCTCCATTTTCCTCACTAAAAACCTCAACAATCTAGCACTAAACTTGGCAATAGCTTGGAGCTTGAGCAAGGAGCTTTGAGGAGAAAGTCTTGGGTGTTAACACTTGCATTTTCTTGGTGCTTTGCCAACAACTAAGGAGAGGTAAAATCCTAGCAACTTCATCCTTGTACATTCTTTAAAACTCCAAGCATGAAAGTAGGACTTGGGTGGTTGATAGGTTCTTAGGACCTTGATTGATGTTGATTATGTGGTTTAAGATGCTAAGCTTCATTACTTTGCAATTTGATGATTATGGTGAAAATGTGGGCTCTTGGAATTCCCACAAAATGTGTGAATTTGTCTACTAGTTGGTTAAATGGAGATATATGTGTGCATATGCTTTAAATTGTTGCTAAGAAGACGGAAGAAAAACCTCAAGGAAAACCGGCTAGGAGAGGGTGAATTTGGGAAAGTTGAAATTTTCTGATTTTTCTTTAATTTCATGGCTGATATTTTGGCAAATTTGAAGGATTAATATGAGGCTTAAATGTTGGAGGTCAAGTGGTTAAATTTTCCCCACAAAAGCCCTTTAAAAGTCATAGCAAGAATGAGTGTTGAGTTGAAGCCAAAATCTGGAAATTTGGGGAAGCATGCTGGCCGAATTTTGGACTGCTTTTAATGCTAAAAATTGATATAATCTTTTATCATTTTTGACCAAAATTCGGCTTAGGAAGTTTAATCCTAGCTTGGTTTCAAAAATTAGGCCAATTGGTGATGATTTGAGACATGATCTAGGTACTTAAAGTAAGGGGTTAAAATTTCACAGTTTTGAATGAAATAGTTGAGCTCACCTTGGGTGAGTAGAAAACTGTCTTCCCATTCCAATTTTTGGTTGAATTTTGGTGTGAATCTAGTCTATATATGGAGGTATTAGTTTTACCAAATTTGGTAATTTTTGGACAAGAAATCGTCACTCAAACAGGGCCTAGAATTCTGCCCTGCAAACCTGAAAAATGAAAATCTCAGAATTTCGAATCCCCTGTGTTCGAACTGCTATAATTTATTGCTTGAATGTCAGAATTGAGTGCTGTTGGTGGCGTTTGAAACTTCTTACATATTAATTTAAAGTGTATAAATTTTAGAGGCCAATTCATTTTTTGTAATTTTTGGTGAATTTTCAAAGACAGAAATTTGGACTTGTATAACTCATGTTACAATTTTTCAAAGATTTCAACTCAAATTAGAAAGTTATCGAATTTACTTCCTTTTGAGATAAATTTGGTTGGTGAACTGGAAAACTTATTTCCATTCTCTTTAATTATTTTAGTGAAGTGCTGATTTGCCATTTGATCAAAACTTGATTCGGAGTCAATGCATGTTAAATGCTTTCATTTGAATGGCTTAAAATGTGAAATTTGAAAATTGTTGAACCGCAACCCACAACCACTCTTGGCTCAGATTTCATTTATTGCTTATTATATTACTTTTAAATGCATGTGTATGTCTTTGGAAACTCACGCTAGGGCTAGTGCTTTATTCTTTGGCTTTTGTCTCAGTATGGAGAAATGTTTTGTATATTCTTTGGTGATGAATATTTTAGACTTATGGAAATGTATTAAACTAGGTTTTTTTTAAGTATTTGAGTAGATAACTATAATTTTAAGAGTGTTTTAATAGTTTCAATTATGCTTGGTGGTTTTATTGTTAGTATTTTGAATGCTCGACATCATTATTATTATAACTTTAATGTATTTAATACATTCTTATAGTAGTTAAGATAAGGAAATAAATAATTGACAAATAAAAGAAAATTTAATTATGTTTAGAATTATGGGTCTGCTTAAAACCCCATTTTTTTTTATGTTTATAATAGACAAAGTTTTTCTCTAATTTTTGCTATAGGAACTTTTAAAAACACCCTAAATTTAATAAAAATACATTCCAAAATACAAAAGATACGCACCCCATATCTTTTACCACTATTCTTCCTAATCATTTCCATCTCCATCCACCTCCGCCGCAACTTAGCCAGCCACCACCTTCTCTGTTAGCACCGGTCGGCAGCTCCATCGACAACAATGTTAGAGCGCTCGCTCTCTCTCTCTTTTTCTATTCTCATTCTTTCTTTCTCCCTCTCTCTTTCCTCCTTCCTCTCCCACTCTCCTCCTTCTCCCTTCCCTCCTTTCCTGCCCCCTTTTTTCCCTTATCAGTACGCCTCTCCCTTCCCTTTTGGAGAGTAGGAAGGAAAGGAGGATGGAGAGAGGGAGAGAAGGAGAAAACAAAAAAAGAGATAGAGAGGGTGCTTCAGTGTCATTGCCAGCAGATCTACCAAGCAGCGGTAGTAGTGAACATGGTCATGACTGGAGAAGTGGCTGTGAAAAGAAGGAAGAAGAAGAGAAAAGAAAGAAAAAGAAAACACAAAAAGGAAAAGAAAAATAAAAAAGTTATTTAAATATACATAAAAAGGTTTTTTATAACATCTACGGTAAGTTACAATAAAATTTTATAGGAACTCCCGAAAAACTTACTATCCAAATGGACCCTATATTTATATGTGATTGATTTAATGTATTAGTCAAAAATTAACATCTAAACGAACAAGTAAGCATCGATCTTTCCCAAGTTCACTCAACTTATCTCAAACATCTACCTTTCCCAAAACTCCATTTTTGCAAGGCAAGTCTAATTTTTTTCCTTTACAATTCCTTTGTATTTTAATTTGTAATTATTCATTATTTAGACACATACAGTTATTTTAATTTTGTGATTAGATTTTTTTTATGATTACTAATTTCTTAGTTGTTCTTACTCTAAATTTGTATCTTAGAATTTTGGTGTTCATTTGCATAGGGTTAATGTCTATTTATTGAATTTAGATGTTTATATGATTTTGATTCATGAGTTTATTTTCATCTTTTGCTTTATATTTTGTCTCTTATTCTTAAAAATATTTGGTATTTAGTTATCATTTATTAAACTTTAGTTTTAAGACTTTGATTTCAAATTAGAATGTATCATTTGTTTTGATAAATTTTGTTACTTGTTGTTTAATTGTTTGCCCCTTTTGAACAAGAATTCTACATTCGTCTATGTCAAAAATATTTGGTATTTAGTTATCATTTATTAAACTTTAGTTTTAGGACTTTGATTTCAAATTAGAATGTATCATTTGTTTTGATAATTTTTTTTACTTGTTGTTTAATCGTTTGCCCCTTCTGAACAAAAATTCTACATTCGTCTATGTCTTGTGTCGCGACCCATTTACAATACAAACTGTTTCCCTAGAAAAAGTGTCGAATCGACACTCAAAAGTTTCTGAAACTTCATCATAAGGCAGCACCAAAAATAGTGGTTTGCTTATGATGGTTAACTCTAACAAATGATGCAAATGGACAATCTTCCTTATTCTTTCTGTAAGTCATGTCAAATCAAACCACATCTCCAAAATTTTCAAAATCAGCTTTCCATTTTGTATCTGCCCAAAATATGCTAGTAATCAAATCATCGTTTTCCACTTGTATTGCATAGAAAAAATTAGGATTGTCTAGTTGGTTTCTCTGCATGTATTCAAGCACATCTCCTATATCTCCTACCTTCACTTCTCTTGTTCTTTGGAATGTAAATAGTTTCGATAATCTTCAGAAATAAATCCCAAATTTTCCCATCCACCTACTTGTTAAACCATGAGGTCATGAGCTGCCTTTGGAGCTATCCCAACACTACTAGCCATATCAATTTCATTCGCCTGAGCAGGCGTTATCGTCTTATGTGATCTATCTAAATGAGTTTTGCTTGGACTAAAAAGATAGTGGTTGTGTTCTGCAACAAATTTGGGGATACAATATTTACCAGTTTTCTAGTCGCTAACTATCAATGTTGCCAAACACCCAAATCTGATTTCAGGACGAAGGGGTCTCACATAAATACCTCTTTTGTCTTTTACTCATTTTCCTTCAACACTGCAACAAAATGTTCTATCAACCATTTTACCACTACTATCTTTATGACCTCTTTTTTTTTTTTTTTTGGTTTTGCCAAAACCAACTCCTTATGCATACGTGTTGTAAAACTCATAAACTACTTCCTCCATCTCAAATTCCGTACCAACTTTCAAAATTGCTTCGGCAGGCATGAGAGAGTGAATTTTATTCAAATCTTTAGTGGCATCTGAAGCTACAAAATTAAAACTGCCATCTTCAGTACAATGTGCTAGAACATCCAGGATTTCAATATTAGATTTATAAATACAACTGAAAAGTTGAATGCGTACCTGAATCCATATTTAATAATCACCAGTTGAATCCTCTTTAGTCTTAATTTGGGGTTGGCCTTCCAGATCTACTCGTATCTATCAATCCTTACGAAAAAACCCTCTAAACTCTCTCTGGTATCTCTCTTGATGATGGGATATCAATAGAGTTATTTTTGTGATACTAAAAAATATGACAAATAGAATACGCGTGTCCCGAGAACCATAATCCTATTTATAGACAACTTTCCTGTTGTCTTTTGGTACTCCTATTTCAATCCATCACTAAAATAGAAACTACTATAAAGTATCTATATATTAATGGTCCACATCCTGTTAGACACATTAAAACCCAAACCATAATCAATCACTTTAATTGAGTTTAAATTTATTTGACAGTCTGCAACACATAATTATTCATATATAAGTTCAACATTGGATTAAGAATCCAACAATCTTCCACTTGGACTATATGTGTGACTTAATAATTATGTTTTGCAAAATAACTATATGATCTCAAATTTTACTGTCATAATCAAAATGTATATTTAACCAATTCAATCCATCAATTACACTAACATAGGATCAAAGCGGCCTTTGTTACAATTTTCATAACTTGATCCATCAATGGTTACGTGTATTAATATAATTGAATGACATGAATTATGATGTAGATGTGTAGCATGGAAATTTCATGCAATGTGATGTTAACATGTCTATTTCTAACTGGTCCATTTTAAACTTTTGTGAGATCAAACCATACCAAAATCAGAGTGGAAATAAACTAAAATTTTATTTATACAAAAATATCCATAAATTCAAATAATTGAAAAATATTACTATCTCAAGAGTATGTAAAATAACAAACTCCCACTAAAACTGAATATCATCTAATGTCATGACACCCATATGAACGGTGTGCTCGTGAAACATTTTAGATGGCAATCCCTTAATAAGCAGATCCGAAATCATGGAGTTTGTTCCAATATGCTCTATAGACAATCAGGAATTTGATATCTATATGTTTTGACTTTGTCGAGCTCCTGTTGTTATTGAAATACTGAACTGCTGATTTATTGTTACAAAATAATTTAAATAGTCTGTTAATACTATCCACCACACGCAATCCTGTGACAAAATTACGCAATCAAATTCCATGGTTGGATGTCTCATAACAAGTTATGAACTCTGCAGCCACAGTGGAAGATGGTATAAGAGACTGTTTAGCACTCTTTCAGGATATGGCATCCTCAGCCAATAGGTAGATGTAGCCGTTGTTGATTTCTTACTATCTTGGCATTTAGTATAATCGGAATCAGTATACCAAATGATGTCAAACTTATCTGTTTTCTGATACGTAAGCATGTAGTTTTTTGTTCTTTGTAGGCACCACAAGACCCGTTTGGTTGCTTTCCAATGATCTCAATTTTGGATTGCTTAAATACCTACCTCTCATTCCAGTAATATACGCAATATCCGGACGCGTACATACCTGAAGATACATTAGATTCCTTACTGCTGATGCATAAGGAATCTTCTGCATCTCCTTTCCTCAAGAGCATTTTTAGGATATTGATCGAAACTAAATTTGTCTCCTTTAGCCATAGGGGTATTACCTGGTTTGCAATTTTGCATACCATATCATTTGAGAATTTTTTCAATATAGGTCTTTTATGCTAATCTTAAAATATCTCGAGAGCGATCCCGGTATATCTGTATGCCTAGCACAAAAGATGCATCACCAAGATTTTTCATCTCAAAATTCTTAGTCAGAAATCTCTTGGTTTCATGCAACAAATCTATATCATGCTAGCAAGTAAAATATCATCAACATACAATACCAGAAAAATATACTTGCTCACATAGAACTTATGGTACATGCATTCATCAACTAGATTCATCTCAAAACCAAACGAGATGATCATTTGATGAAATTTGAACTACCATTGTCAAGATGCTTGCTTGAACCCATAGATGGATTTTTTAAGTTTGCAAACTATATTCTTTGGATCTCCTAATACAAAGTTTTCTGGTTGCACCATATAAATCGTCTCATCAATGTTACCATTGAGAAATGCTGTCTTTACATCCATCTGGTGTAACTCAAGATTAAAATGCACTACTAGTGCCATTATAGTTCTAAAAGAGTCTTTTGAAGAAAATGGAGAGAAGGTTTCTTTATAGTCGGTGTCTTCCTTTTGTGTGAAACCTTTAGCGACAAGACAAACTTTGTACCTTTCTATATTGCCTTTGAATCCCTCTTGGTTTTAAATATCTATTTACATCTAATGGGTTTCACTCCTTCTACCAATGGGACAAGATCCTAGACATCATTGTATTTCATAGATTTCATCTCTTTATTCAAAATATCAATCTTCTTTTGAGAATTTGAACTTTTCATGGCTTGACTGAAGTTGATTAGATCATCTTCCATCACTCCAATGTCATCCTCATGTTCTTGGAGAAAAACAATGTAATTATCTGGCACTGCACTTCTCCTTTCTCTTGTGGATCTCCTTAGTGGCATTGATTCTTGAGGTGGTAAAGTTTATTCCTCTGGAGTAGGAGATTCATCGACATTGTCTTGACCTACTGTGTCATTAACAAGGTTAGGAATAGGATCCTGAACAATGCCAATAATACCTATGGGAATATTAACATATTCCTCTTCAAAGACAAGATCCCTAACTGTATATTTTCCCCCAAACTTGACATCCTCAAAAAATCAATCATTTCTTGTTTCGAAAATTGATTTAGCAGTGGGATCATAAAATTTATAACCTCTAGATCTTTCAGAGTGTCCAATAAAAGAACAACTAACTGCTCTTGATTCCAGTTTCTTTTCATTTGGATTGTAAGGCCTTGCCTCAACTGGACAATCCCAAACATGTAAATGTTTCAAACTAGATTTTTTACCAATCCAAAACTCGTAAGGGGTTTTGATAGTTGCCTTAGTTGGAATTCTGTTAAGAATATATACTGCAGTTTTAAGTTCTTCACCCTAGAGTGATTCTGGTAATGTAGAATGACTTATCATACTCCTCACCATATTCTTAAGCGTTCTATTTCGTTTTTCAGCAATACTATTCACAGTAGGTGAACCCGGCATGATGTACTGTGGGACGATTCCGCATTCCTCTAAATACTTAGCAAAAGGCCCTGGATGTTGTTCACCTGAGCCATCACATCTACTGGAGTATTTACCATCACGATCAAATCTGATACTTTTAATTCTGTTGTTGAGTTGATTCCCAACTTCAGCCTTAAAATTTTTGAACACGTTTAGGGACTATGATTTTTCATGAATGAGATATATGTAACCATATCTGGAGAAATCGTCTATGAACATTATAAAATATTGTTGACCATTCCAAACAGATGTAAGAAACAGTCCATAAATGTCTGTATGCATAAGTTCTAAAACGTTTGAGACCCTATTGGTTTCAAATCTTCTTTTATTGGTTTGTTTCCCATTTATACAGTTAAACACAATCACCAAAATCTGTAAAATTTAATGGTTCAAGAATTTCATTTGACACAAGTCTTTCTATTTTCCTTTGGAAGATATGACCAAATCTCTTATACCATAATGTAGCTAAATTCTCGTTGGTTAATTTTCTCTTTACACCTCTAGTATTTAAATGCAGGGATTCATTATATAAAACAATTGTGTCAACTAAATATAGATTATCACAATACGATAAAGAACTGGAACCAACCAATTTTGAATCATGAAACAACCTAAATTTTTCATTTCCAAATGAACAAGTATAACCATATTTGTCTAAAATAGAAATAGAAATTAAATTTCATCTAAAAGACGGTATAATAAATGTTTCATAAAGATCCAAATAAAATTCGGTCTTTAGCAATAATCTAAAACTCCAATTGCCTTAACTTGAACCATTTTTCCATCGCCCATGTAAATATATCTTTCACTATCATTAGACTTTCGGCAACTCAGGTAACTTTGCATAGACACACTGATGTGAGTTGTTGTACCAGAATCCATCCACCAAGTGTGTTCAGGTATCGAAGTTAAATTAATCTCAGAACAAACCAAATTAAGAAGCATACCTTTCTTAGCACGCCAAGCATGATAATTGGTACAATACTTCTTTCTAAGTCCTTTAGCTCCACAGAAGAAACAACTATTCTTTTCCGGTTCAACCGGTTTTTTTTGTTGTTTCTTTGGAGGTGTTGTACCTGTAACTTCCTTATCCTTCTTTCTTTTACGTCCATGGCCTTTATTATTTGTGGTAGAGATTAGATGAGCACTATCTGTATGGTCTTGTTTCAACCTTTCCTCTTCCTCTACATAGTGTGAGATGAGTTCATTTAGACATCAAGTCTCTTTCTGACAGTTGTAGCTCACCTTAAATTGACTAAATTGTGTAGGAAGAGATATCAAAATCAGATGCATTAGTATTTTCTCAGAAATTGTAAGGTTAAGTGCACCTAATTTAGAAGCAAGATGAGACATCTCCATGATGTACTCCCTGATATTGTCTTTACCACTATATCTCATCAAAATTAAGCGTGTCAAGAGTACTTATTTCACATTTTTCATTCTTGACGAACCTCTTTTCAATGTCCTCAAGGAACACCTTAGCAGTAATTGTCGTTTTAGACATTATCCCTCTAAATGCTTCTGGAATAGTCTTTTTCATGATCATCAGACACAAGCAATTTGACCTCTCCTACCTTTCCTTATCTCTCTTTTTATCAGAGGTACTCTTATCTGTAAGAGATGGAGGAGTATCAACTCTTAACACAAGATCGAGATCTATGACTCCAAATACTATCAAGATATTTTCTTTCCAAGACTTGGAGTTTGTGCCATTCAGCATGGGAATAGCATTAATGCTGGTAGTTATATTGGCAGGATCATTCATAACTAAACAGAAGATAACATATAATTAAAATAAATTCACGTAATCCAAAATAATAATAAATTCAAATAAGGTAATCCCATCTCAAGATATCGATATTCTATTAATATTTTATCTTTGGACAAAATATTAACTTCTAAGTAATATCTTGGTGCAATAATAAACACTGACAATAAGCACATATCAAAAAATAAATTTTCCTTTGGGCCAATTTATAATTTACATGTAAAATCCAAATAATTATCAAGTGTTCATTACTACCAATGTATGCATAATTCCGTCAAATATTAACCTCCCTTTGGGGCGGTTAATATTCACAAAATTATAAATACACAACTGATTATATTTTAAGACAAATTAATTTTCATAAGAGAGGTCACTTTGGTGACATGTTATTTCAACTAATTCATCCCAAAATATATATACAACTATACCAATATTCGAATTTAAAAATTATACTAAATTTTGAACAGAGTCAACTTTGGTCAATTCTGGCCAAACTGTGAGGACCCGTACCGACTTTTTATTTTGTTTAAGCTTATTATGGGTGTTTATATGCTTGTTTTACTTTTAAAAGTGTTTTGTTTTAATAATCCTGTTTTACTCGTTTTAAAACCCTAATTTGAAACCTAAAACCCTAATTTGTTCGAAAACCCTAGATTTTGATAAAACCCTAATTTGAATATGGAAAACCCCAATTTGATTTCTTAAAACCCTAGTTTTGAAAATGAGTCGAAGTTTTATGTTTAATTACGAGTTTGTTAACTCTTTGATTTTATGTGTGATAATGCATGATTAAGAGGGGGAATTACAATTCCTAGGTGATTAGTAGCCTAAGTAGGGGTAATTAAGTTTGGATGGGCTAGGTTAAATTAAGCCCTTATGGACTAATTTGATAGGAAAAGAAGTTATGTGGGAAAGAGTGGAAAAAGACCTAAGTTGCTAGGGTTTTTGGCATGATATTTTTGACCAAAATTTGACCAAGTGAAAAAATCTTTTTGAGGTTATCTCTTGGCTTATTTTAAGCCTTATAGCTGCCGGCCAAACCAAAGGAAAAGAGGAAAGGAAAAACCGTGAGGGAAGAAAGAAAAAGAGGGAAAAAAAAAGAGAGGAAAAAAGGAAGAAAACTTGGGAGATTTTTGCAACTTTCAACCGTACGATTTCGATTCGGAGTTGGGAGGAGAAGCTTGGACTTGAACCCTTGAAGTTTCACCAAGAACCACATCAAGAAAGGTTTTTTCTAGTTTCCTACAAGCTGGAATTTGATTGAAGATTATGAAATGAAGGATTTTGTGGTTTCCATAGCTTGATTCATGTCTATTTTAGCTAATGGAATGATGTTATGGATTGGAATGGTGGAATTTGATGTATGTATGCTTTGCCATAATCATGAGTTAGGGTTAGGGTTTTGGCTTTAATGCTCTTGGTAGAAATCAAGGTTGGATTGCATGTTTAGTGGTTTGGTGGGTTTGGATTCCCACCCGCGTAAATTCGAACGGTTGGGCTCTTGAATTCCCACTTGTGGTGTGTTGTGTGTGTAGTGTGTGTATGTGTGCTGATTTGGAGTGGTGGAGGTGTGTGAGGAGCTGTTTTGCATGTGTAATCGCAGGCAGCCGAGGGAATTTGCATGAATGTGTTTTGGTTGCGTAAAAATTCGTTTGGGCATTGAACGGAAAAAACAGGATTTTGACTGCAGCGACTTTGGCGTCATTTTTGGTGTTGTTCCTTTGTGATCTAGCTTTTGGTCAAAACACGAAAGTTATAGCCCTTTATTCTAGCTTTCCAACGCATTTGGAATTTCCTGATTTCGATTTGTGAGCGCTGAGTTATGCCCGTTTGAAGTTGGCCTGTCGAACATTCTGACGGCGAAATTCCCGAAACTGTTTCTGCGTTTTTGACCTAGATAGAGTAAATCTGGGTTGATGTTGTCTTCACGAAAGTTGTAGGTTGTTCTCTTAGCTTCGAAACGGCATCTCGTATGCTCAAATCTGACACTTGTAGCCTGAGATATGGACAATGGCGTACAAGGTGTCAAAACTGTTTTTCCACCTTCCAATGTGTGTTTTCCGTTTTCGAGTTGTCATCGTCCGTTTTCCGCCCAACGCCCACGTATGTGCTTCTTTTGCTATTTTTAAGTGTTTATAAGTTTATGAGAGCCTAGTTCATAGGGCATATGCATGTCGCGTCGGTTCACCTTTGAAATAGTTTTCTTCCAATCTTATAACAAGATTGCTTTAAATAGAAACCAAAAGGGTTGATGGTTTGATTTGCATGTTCCGTGAGTCCTGGGACGCTGATGTTTGATCCCTACATTATCTTGTTTACCAACTAGCGTGAGTGTTCAAGTGCATGTTGTTTTCATACTTGATGTCCGATTTGATGAATTTCACTTGAAAGCATGCTTGTTTGACTTGGTGGCGGTACTTTACCGCTACCCTTTGTTTGACTTACTTGATTTGAAATCGTAAAATGCTTGTACATGTGCTTGTTCTTGACATGTTAAAACCAAACGGTTGTATGTACCACACTCAAGAGAGTGGAGGTACCTCTCCCGCTTTGGGTTTGTTGATTAAGTCGATTGGGCGTAGTCTCGCGACTCATTTACCGCGGTAGTATGTACCGCTTATGGAGGGAGGTGCCGCCATTCAATTTGGTTTAATGATGTTACTATTTTGACGAAGGCAGTGTAAGTAGACGGGTGAGTAAAGTGATTGCTACGGTCTTGAGGTAGTGGTTGACGGAGGTCAACGCTCACTGTCCTGATCAAGACCATTGATGGAAATGCGTTGTATCCTTTTGTGATATTTTATACCGCCTCATGTGTTTCCTGCTTTATTTTCCGATATTGATCGGATAAAGTGTGTTATTGTTTTACCCCGCTTGTGCATGAATTCTTGGCTCACCGAAGCTTTGCTTCACCCCATAAGCTTTGTTTTCCTTAACAGTCCCAAGGGTGCACGAAAAATCGAGGACTCTAGTTTTGTGGTTTTTCTTTTCCTTTGTATAAGTTGGAAGATAATGGATGCCTTAGATGGTTTGTAGTATTTTTGAGTTGTTCCAACGTAACCTTGATGTGTTTTGGAGACTGTAAATTTATAAGAATTTGTCAGTTTCTTTTACTATGGTTTTATGGTTTTTCGTTTGAGTCCTGGCGAGAGTGGCCTTTGGGTCACACAAACTGGTCAAACCAATCAACTGGTCAACCAGTCAACTCTGGTCAACTCTAGTCATCACAAATTAAACCAGTTAAACCTGATCAAATTGGTCAACTCTGGTCAACCAGTCAAATGTGGTTAACACAAATTAAACCAGTCAAATTTAGTCAAATCCAATAATTGGGCTAAAACTTATTAGATCAAATATCCATATCCTTGAGTTTAGTCCAGTAGTTGATTATTTAGACCCAAATTCTTATTAAAGTCCATAAATATTTTATTAAATCATATGGGCCAATCTTTTGGACTTTATAAGGCTTAATTAACTTAAATTAGGAAACTCTAATTTTCTTAACATAAACATACTAAATTTCATAAAACTTAACTTCATGGAATAGTAGGGATAACATGCTGAAGTTCAAAGGACATCAATTAATTCGAAAGTCCAATGAACAATAAGGAATGCATGGAAGCCAAACACATAATGCATGATTGCATAAACTTTGTAAATGTACGGAAGCTATGTAGACAAAATACATGAAGTTCACAAAATCAGGCTCGAAAGCCGTGCACGAAAGCTGTGAGAACCCAACAATTCAAAATATTTTTCATATTTTCTACCTTCGATTTTTGTTAATTTTTAGTGATTGGAAAATGATTTACAAGTTTTATTACTTTTATTTTTCCATTTTTGGAAGAAATTGGTCAAGGGTTTAATTTGGTCTATACAAGAATTTGTGGGATAATACCCTAATAAATTTGAATTTTTCATGACACAAATATTTTTGTATATCTATAATTGCATTGACTATCGACTCATATGAATGTGCATGGAAGCCTTAATATTAGGATTTTCGTTCGAGTGCCGGTAAGTTGAACCGTAGTGAATAGTGATCCAGTGAATAGTGAGTTGAGAGTAAATAAATGATGGTAAAGAGATAATTAGTGGGGTAAATGTTGAACTTTATAGAGACTAGAGGAAGTTTTAGTGCAAAAAGAGATAAAGATATGGATAAGATAAGATTTTCTTAAATTACGAACCAATAGAAGTGCGACATGTGGTGTGGTATGGTGTTGGCCAACTCTTATATAAGCCAAAAGATAAGACTTGGACTTCATTTTCTTCTCATTCTTCTTCCTTCTAGCCAAAATAGAGAGAGAGAGTAGAGAGAGAAAGCTGCATCCTTCTTCATCTCCCAACCTTGAAACAAGAAACTTGAAGAATCATCAAAACCACAACTTTCTTCCTTTTTCTTGTGTCACCCGAGAGAGAGAGAGAGAGCATAGCTGAGAGAGAGTTCGCTGATTTCTTGAAGATTAGCAAGAATGATCGAAGCTTAAGCTAAGAAATCGACGATCCAACGAGAAGCAACTTCAAGGAAGAAAACTTGGAGAGAACTTGCTTGATTTTATTAGATCTTGATAGATCTTTAAGGTAATCTCTAGAACTACCATTAATCTTGGCTTTTGGCACTTGATAGTTGTAGATCTACATGATTCAAGTTCGACCTATGGTTGATTTCTTAGTTACTTGAAAATCGGGTCACTAGATGTTCTAGTGACCATTATGCTTAGATAAGTTTGAATTTTTGCTTAAATCTTGTTGGAAAATTGGTTGTTATTACCATAGGGCTAATGATTGATGAATCTCATATGGATTTGAGTAAGATTTTGTTGTTTTATGGTTGAATCTTGGAGAAAATTTGATGAGAAGGAACAATGGCTACTGTCCGGTTTTTCTTGGAGATTTTTTTCCCCATTTTTACCCCGAAATTTTCATGGCTTTTGATGCTAAAATGGTTGATATATGTTGGGTTTTGTGTATGTAAATTATCTACCAAAAATCCCTTCATTTGGTTGAGTTATAGTTGAGTCAAGTAAAGAGAAAACTTCTAAAAATTTTCGCAGTGGTCATTGCGCAGTTTTGGCAAATCTGCTATATCTTGGTGTAGAGAAATCCAAATTGAGTTCTGCTTATTACGTTTGAAACTAGACTCAGAGTACTTTGAACCATGTAAACTTCAGATTTTTCATAAATTTCTACAAGTCCTAGTAATTTTGCAGAGTTTATTAAAATGCCCTGTTTGTTCTGTTTTGTACTAGAAAGAGCTACGAATTGGGGCTCTGTTTTTACTGACTTTTGAATTGAAACTTACAAAAGTGCCTTCTGGACAATTGTAGCATTTCAAACCTAGTTTTCACTGGTATAAAGTTTATGAAATTTGAACTTACGGAACTCAAGATATGGTCTTTCAAACAGTGTTGCAGAAAACTGGAAAAATGTTGTTTTAAAACCAAGTGGTCCTTTTAGACCCTAAATTTACTTTTCAAATGTTGATGTGTTTAAGATTTATTTCTTGGTTGGAAACAAGGTCTTTCATGGCCTTAATCTCTCACTTTGAATGTTGACCTCCGATGGTTTTAGCTCATTTTCTTGTGCTAGTTATTGATCTCAACGTATACACTTATCTTTGGGTAAAACCATCAATTCTTGGGCATAATGGCCATTTTCTTTCATTTTTATACTTGTTGGACTTTTGTGAAATTTCTTCTTACCTTCCATCTAAAATACTCCTTATCTCTAGTTGTGAAGTAAGAAGACCTTAAGCATCTCTTTAAGTACTGCATTAATTGGTTAAGTGAGTGATTTTTCTTCTTTGTTGGATAAGTGACTTATAGTGTACGTGAGTGATAGTTTAAGGGGGAAATTTGACTAGAAATGGTTTGCAATAGGTGATCATTGGTTGTAATTGCTTGAGGTGCTCACGAGGTCTACAAAGGGAATCCCAAGGCAGAAGGGTGAATGATTTTGCTTACTTGACTTTTGGTGAGTGTTCCAAACTCTTTCTAACTGACAGTTTTATAATTGCTTCATTCTAACTTGTTTTAAAGAAAATGTCCCCCTATGACACTTTTATGTTACTACTCTTTCAAGGAAATCATTTGTAAAACGTTTTACTACTAATTTACTATTGAATTTGACTGATTTGATTGTCATGACTCGATTGATTGATTGTTATTGAATGAGAAAATGATTTGTTGAAATGATTTGCTAGTATTTATAAGGAAATGATTTACGGTTATTTCCAAGTAAAATTGCTTTTACAACTTGTTTTCTATATGAAATGTTTTTACTATTGTCAATGATCTATGAAATGATTTACTTGCGTTTGCCTTGAGTTTTGTGGCCTAAGCAGAGTTATGTACTACGTTCATATGGGACGGGAGCCACCCTAAAGATCCATCTTAACCCTTGAAATGCTTGTTAGAGTGGAGCTATATGCTACGTCCATATGGGATGGGAGCCATCTCTAGAGATCCGTCTCAACACTTGACGTGCTTGTTAGACCGGAGCTATGTGCTACGTTCATATGGGACGGGAGTCACCTCTAGAGATCCGTCTCAACACTTGAAATGTTTGCTTGAGCGGAGCTATGTGCTATGTCCTTGGAGACGGGAGCCATCTCTAGAGATTCGACTCATTCCTTGAAATGTTTACCAGAGCGGAGTTATGTGCTACGTCCTTGGGGACTGGATTCACCTCTAGAGATCTGACTCACTCCTTGAAATGTTTATCTGAGCAAAGTTATGTGCTACGTCCTGGGAGACGGGAGCCACCTCTAGAGATCCGTTCAATAATGATGTTTGTGGCATTGTTTCCTTTGAGTTAATTATATTATATGTCCATCTTGCTTTTGATACATATAGAAATACCTATGTGTTGTGCATAAGTGAAATGAGTTTTTCCGAAAAGATTTACTCTTGTTTTAAGCCAAAATGAGATATGATTTATTATCGTTCTATGTGACATGCTTTACTCATGATTTAAGTTAAATGGTGAGCATTTTGAAAAAGTATTTATTATTGCTTGATTTTATACTTGACCCACAATGTGGATACTTTTGCAAAGTCTTATTCACTACTTGCTCTTGGAATGAAATGATTGAGTGATTGTTTAATTGCAAAGTTTAATTAAATGAAAATATTATTTTCTATATATTGCGTTTGTCGCTTAGAACCTCACTGAGTTTCTAACTCACCCAAAATATTTTATTTTCCTTCCACAGGGTTCGAGATGAAGGAAAGCATGTGCTGTGATCTTTCTTAGTGTGACTAGTAGGATTATCTCTTGTACTATTTGTAATTTTGGACTGTTGTACTTTTGGATATATTTGGACTAGTTGGAAATGTAATTATTATTTTGGAGAGTTGGAATTGTAATTATTTGAGATCTGTAATCTGATTGAGGAACTGTAGTGAGTCTCGACGAGAGTTGGGCAGGTGGTCCGCTGATACTTTAGGGCACGCTCTAAGAAGAGGTGGGATCGTCACAAAAACCATGTATTTTGATTACTTTAAGAAACTTTCTTGTTCCATAAATTTGGTAACTAAAAACAAAGCAATCCTTAACATGTTATAGCAAAGCCATGCGGGTCCCATGACTATCAAGAATGTCCATTGGTTTAGGTAACAACCAAAAAAGAATTAAAATTAAAGAAACTTCCTTAATCATCCAACATCGCCGGTCGTATACATGCTTTATCAAGAACAGGAAACATGAAAGAATCCCTTTCACAAAGACTACAACTAACCATTGAAATCACTATAAAATATACATTCAATTTGGTTTTAAAACACGGAAATCACAGTGATTTCGAATATAATTGCAATCTTTACAATAATTCCAAAAAACCACAAATTACCAATTGTAACGATTCAAAATTTGATATTGGCTGCTTTGATACCACTATTAAAACATCCAAGATCCCAATATTAGATTTATGAATACAACTAAAAGGATGAATGCATACCTGGATCCATATTTAATAATCACCATTTGAATTCTCTTTAGTCTTAATTTGGGGTTGGTCTTCCATGTTTACGCGTATCCACCAATCCTTACGAGAAAACTCTCTAAACTCTTTCTGGTATCTCTCTTGACGATGTGATATCAAGAGAGTTACTTTTGTGGTACTGAAAAATACGACAAATAGGATACGCGTGATCTGAGAATCATAATCCTATTTATAGATAACTTTCCTGTTGTCTTTTGGTATTCCTATTTCAGCTCATCATTAAAATAGAAACTATCATAAAGTATCTATACATTAAAGGCCCATATCCTTTTAGATACATTAAAGCCCAAACCATAATAGATTACTTTAATTGGGTTTAAATTTATTTGACAGTCTGCAACACATAATTATTTACATATAAGTCTAAAGTTGGATTAAGGATCCAACACAATGATTAGTAATGTCACAGTTTTGTTGTTGTTGATTGAGGTCACCAAAATCTAATGGATGACGTGATGAAAATTCTTTTTCTACACAATTGCCACTGATGAAGAAGTTAGGTTGTTATTTTTATAATCCTTTAGTAATTAACAACAAATTTTATACAAGTAAGCTAAATTGATGAGAATTTTCAATACTAATATTGCACATTACAAGATTACGTCAACTCATCCATGGAGTCAATAAGTTCCCATGATAAAATATTTGAATTCCCGTGACTAAATTTCTAAGTGATTAAAAAAATTAATTCTTGTCCTACAATTCCTTGAACGCAAAGGGGAATGCAAGTCTTTTTGTAGTTGACAAGCTAAACATATCATAACTACTTAACTTCTTTTATACTCAAACAAAGAAAATAGAACTTTCTCATGTATTACCTGAGAAACAGTAGAATAGAGTGTGATTCTTGAATAAGTAGTCATCTGATTCTTGAATAAGTAGTCGTCTCCCAAAGTGTGGATGTTAGAAGCTCGCATGAAAATAAAAAGCAAGGTTCTGCTCAGACAATAAAAGGTACGATTTTAGTGATTTGCTGATTAAATAACTTAAATGAAAAAAGACCGAAATATGTATTTATCATTCTCCAACTCCATTCATAACGATCGTTTAGTCAATCAATCGGCTAAAGCAGCAAGGCTTGCCATAGTTTTAGATTGGGTCGGTCCGCATTAAGGCGGACATATAATTGAAGGGTAATGCTAATTTACCAAGATACGTGGCAGCAATAGAAGAGTGGGGTTCCATAGTAGGCTCCACAGTGGGGTTGGGGATTGGAAGTGGTTTTTTTCTCACGTTTGTTTGGTACGTTGAATGGAATTAGAATGAAAAGGCCTTTTTATTCATCACAAAAATCTAGGGAAATGCCATCCCCACTCTCTTCTCTTTAGGAAATACCTAAATTATAGGAGTCAAAATTGCCTTCTATATTTTATATCTCTATTTCCTATGTACGTATTTATCCTTCATATATATTAATCTGTCATTTGCTTTGTCAAATATTAAGTCCATTTTGTGAGTTTGGGTAATAAGTCTATTACTTTTTTTCTTAGGGATAATTCTAAATTTTATTTAGTGATTTCCCTTTCTTTTTACTCTGAAATTAAATATTCAATTGGCATTTTTAATATATATATATTTTACAATAGTGGATTATATGATAATATTTATTAACTCAAACAAACAATAACATGCCAAAATATATTCATATGAAGTTAATAAAATTAAAAAAAAAGAGAAAAGAGTAAACACACTAAACCATCTGCTAAAGTACAATTATATTTTCATATTTACAAAAAGTTCTTAAAACCCTCTAGAAACAAATCAAGGGTAGAGAATTCAACGTGCATGAATGACGGATTTAACATGTATGAAAAATATATGGGATTCAAAATACATGCAATTAAAAAATTTAATTTAGTTACAACCGATATTCATTTATTGCAATTATATTACAGTTAGTATTCACCTATTGTATTGTACGCTATTAAAAAGTTATGTTCTTATTTAATAAATTATTGTGATTTTATGCTATTCAAAAGTTCCTTATTAATTAATAATTTATTTGTCTCTAAGTCAAAAAGTGTATAAAATGTTATATAGGGGCAATTAAGTCAGTATAATAGTTTTTTTCATTCCATTTTGACTTCTCAATATGATTATACCAAATATGGGAAAAGAAATTAACATTCCATTTTGATTTGGTTACCAAATCATGAAATAATAAATATTTTTTTATCCATTCTGAAAAAAAATTTTGGATGGAAAGAACTTTCCATTCTAAATCTTTTCAACATACCAAACGAGAGGGCATTTTATTCATGTCAATGTCCCACCCTCTGCCAATTGAATAAACTCATTAGTAGGGGTGTGCATTTTCGAATTTTTTCGATTTCAATTCCGATTTCGAATTAAATTCGGAATTTTGAAATTGGAAATTCGAACTTGAATTGAAATTTGAAATCATCGAATTTGGTTCGATTTCGGATTTAAGAATTTTGAAATCGGAATCGGAATCGGAATTCCGAATTCGATTTCTAATTCGAATATAATATAATATACATATATATAATATATAATATATAATTTATAATATATAATATATATATTATTTTTATTATATAACAATATTACGTTAATCTTATCAATATATTATATAAAAATATGTTAATTGATTAACCCATGTAATAATTTTAGTTTAGTATATTATTATGTTTAATTAACTTGTATTATAAAAATTAAAATTAAAAATAGAAAATTGAATTCGGTGACTTCGGTAATTTTCCGATTTCCGAATTCAAAATCGGAATCGGTCAGATTTCACAGGTTAATTTTTTCAAAAAATTCCGATTTCAAACTTCCGAATTACCAATTTCGATTCCGATTCACACCTCTACTCATTAGGACGCGAAGTATGACTAACACCTAATTACAGGGGTTATAGTGAAATTAAGCAAAAGAATAACAATAGCACCCTAGATATATCAAATGCTGAGGGAACCAGACAAATTTGCCACCCTTCTTCTCTTTCATCAGTATCGTCTTTCCTTCACATTTTTCGCAGCCAGCCGCTGAAGAAGAGGAGTTTGTTAACCACCACTAACAAGTTCAATCGGCAGAAGAAGAACAATTCAATCAGCAGAAGAAGAGCAACAGCGGGATGGTTTCTGAGAATTGAGCTGTTGTTAACCATGGGAATCTCATCAAGAATCTCTGGAAAATGGAGTGTTAGGTACTCCTCCTCTAAACCCTGCTTTATTCTCTCATCCCAAATCCTTAACCCTGCTTTCCATTCACATTCACATTCACTTCCTCAATGCAATTCCTCAACTGGGTCACTCTCAGATTGCTGCAAAATTCATGATTTTAGCAGGCTTCCTCACAGAAAACAGCTCTTTCGTCCAAGTTGCCATTTTGATTCAATCCCATTACTAAAAAGGCATTTCTTTTCCAATTACGCATCTGGTTTTTCTTCAATTTCTCAATCTTTCTTGAAGGGGTCATTGACTAGGTTGTCAAAATGCAGCATAAGTAGTAGCAGCAGCAGTAGTTATATCCGTTCAGTTGTTCATAGATCATCTTTTACTGTGCAAAAACCAGCGCATGATGGAAGAAGGCTTTGTGGTCGATTATTTACCGTTGTTCCATCTTCGGGTAGTAGTAGTATGACTTTGTTGGTGTCTGAAGCAGAGAATAGCGGAGATTGTAAGAACATTGAAATTTCGAAAGACAAGGAGTGGAAATGTAGTACACAGATAATGCAAAAAGGAGGAGGGGATGGAGTGAATCCATCTTGTAGTCGATATTCAAAGATTATTGAGATAATTAAGAATGGGAGTAAGGATAACGACATGGAAACTGAGTTGAGTTTGGTGGGTTCAATGCTTCCTATTGCAGCTATTAAGTGTATTTTTACTGTTTTAAATCGCCAAAACATCTCTGGATTACGCTTCTTTAGATGGATTCGGAATGATAATCCAAGCTTACGTTTGAGTGCTGAAGTTTGTAGTCTAGTTATTAATAATTGTGGATTTTTGGGTGATTATACCAGCATGGAGACATTGCTGCGTGAATTCAGTTCTGAAAAAATTTGCCTTGATGAAAACGCATTTGGCTTTTTACCTGTATTGAGTACTAGTCAGGATTCTCTTGTAAAATCAGTGAGGGAAATGATAGATTTGTTGGAGAAGGTTGATGGCTCTTGCCATAATTCTGGCATTTGTGCATTGGTTGAGATGTTCTGCAATTTGGACATGTTTGAGATGGCCAAGTCTGTGATTGAAATCACTGGAAGGCATGATTCACTCTACCACATACTAATCCGCCAAAGATGCAAGAGAGTCCATTATGAAGAAGCCCGTGGTATTATTATGGAGATGACTGTCCCTACTGTAAAGACTTACAATTACCTGCTTGGATGTTTGTGCAAGAACAATAGAACTGCTGAAGCATACAGGCTAGTTGAGGAAATGACAGATAAAGGGATTGCTGCAGATGCAATAACCTTTGAGATTCTTATACATAGCTCATGTATCCAGGGCAAGTTGGACCTCACAAAAAAGTTGTTGCATAAGATGGCAGTCAGCAGTATTGAACCACGTCTTAGTACACATGTTGCGCTTCTCAAAGCTTTTATGAAAGCAGACCAATATGAGGAGGCTCACAACTATGTGATTGAGTCAAGTGTCAAGTATAAGCAATCAAGTACAGAAATTTACAGTTTGCTTGCAGACCTTCATAGAACAAAAGGGAATCTTATGGCTGCACAAGGAATCATTGTAGAATTGATGGACAAGGGTCTCAGGCCTAGCTTTCGAGTTTATATTAATATTGTCAAACAACTTCAGAGAACTGGTCAGGGAAATTTGGCTAGAGATCTTAAGAATAGATACTCTAAATTTTGATTGGAGACTGTGAAAATTGAGTTGATCTCTTGCTTTTCAGATTAAGTTTTTTCTTTTCCCCCAATTGTTAGACAGTCTAAAGTTTTTTATCTATAGTGGCATACTGTCAATGTATTTTAATGGATTTTAAATTATAAAGCAGCTCAGAGGGTTAATGCTATGAAAGTTGGCTTTTCCATATTTATGATTTCTTTTATTTTGTTTCTTTTTATTTAATTCTCTTCCATATTTCTTTCGTCTCTCTTTTCCTCCTCTCCATTCTCAGTCCATTTGCTGTGGTGGAGTTGGGGGATGTGGTTTGATCTGGTAAGCTTATGGATAGGCAAATACCAGTAAAACCCCTAGTTGAAGAGGCACATTTGGACCGATTTATAAGTGTGTGCCTTAGTGCGTTCTAGAACTTGATGTAAACATTTTGGGCTGCCAGCAAGAACTCAAATTAAATCATGATTATTGTGGTTGGCAGGCTGCTCAAGTAGCACCCAAAGCCTGAGGCATGCCATGGCAATAGAAAATTAGATAGTTTGCTAAGTTTTCTGGTTATTGTAGGGAGCTTAATATGATGGATTATGGGTTGTTCTCTTATCCTATTAGCTTTACAGATGAAGCTGGTTTGCTGACTTTTAAAATTGAGCTGAATGACCTATCTATTACATTATTGTGCAAAATTTTAAAACTTATATCTTTTAAAGTTGGTGAAATTTTTGTTGATGTTCTGAAAGTGGTTTTTGTTCTCGCTCTTCTCAAATGCATTCTGTACTTTTTTTCTTTGCCGGCTGAATTCCAATGATTCAGCAGTTAGATCCAACAGTGGTAGCCAACTGGAGCATCGATTTGTAATTAGAAAATGATGAATTTGTGAGTAATTTGTTGGTAAATGCATGATTTGACTTTAGCTATCACCCATTAAAAGGGTCCTGTTCAAGAAGTTTAGTTTTTGAAAGGATTGTTTAGGAATGTTGAGGAAAGGCTTCTATTTTTGTACAAATTGCTTGAGTTATTTCAGTTGAAAATATGAAAGAAACAGGGCAGTGTTACTGTTTGCATGCATTTATTTTCTTATTTTTTCCCTGGTCGTTTGGAAGATGTGCTTCCTCTTTATGCAAGTAATGTCCATCAGTTGAGTTCCTTCTTCAGCGGTTTATGTCTCTGCAAAAGTTATATTGATGCAGAATACATTTAAGTTTCCCTTCCCCCCTTCTGAGGGTGAGCTCAGAAGCATCTGGGGCTTTGAGTAACCAATCTAGCTATCAGTAGGAAGCAAATTGCTAAACATGTGCCTTCCTCATTTCTTTATTCTCTTCTTGGAACTGATGTCAGTCCATCTTTGCTAGTTGCCTTTGACTAGGGGTGCATGGAATTGTAAGCTTTGCTGCTTCTTGAAGATGGAAGGTGATGGTCAAATCATTTGGTGGTTCATTGTTTTATATGTATTCAAACGTTTGGATGCACTTCTGTTTTGTTTCATCTCTTTCGGAAGATATGTAGAATGTTGAATTAAGCAAAAGTAGTTAGAAGTTCATGAACCAGTAGTTTGTCTTATAGACAATAATTCTTGCCCAAGCACTTCAGGCTCACATGGACCACTTCTAACCTACAAAATAACCTATCACTTTAAGTGCATCAAGATTAGCTAAAGATAAGAGAGCAATATTAGATGCCATGCTAACCAATTGTCATGGAATGAGGCCCTAATGGAAGATTTAGCTATTTTTATTATAATTTTTTCATTAATCTTTTTAGCATTTACAGGATATGTATTTTATAATTCCATGTAGGTGAAGCTGAAATTTTGGTCATTGTGCTACAGAATTTATTTCATAGGCTGATTTCTGGCTAGTTTCAGAATGATTTTGCAGTTAAGGGTGGGGTGAATTTCAGTCTTTCGTTGTGTACAGAACAATTGTATCCAAGACTGTTGGCCTTCCACATTGTCTCCAGGCTTTGTTTGTTTCATCGAGCATTGTTCCAGGTGCAAATTGGCATTATTTTGGTTTTTGAGTGAATTTTATTGTTTTAAGCCAATTTATTTCCTTTTGAATCTTGGCGATTAGTCTTTGCTTTAGTGAAGTTATCACTTGACTACTAAGAGTCTGCTATTTGTTGTAGGGATAATGGTCTAATGTTGCATTTGGATCAATCTAACTGCCTGGACACTGCGTCACTTGATTGCTAGGAGTTCAATGACAATGGAAAGAAGACAGTTTATCTGAGTATTTTTCCTTGTAACAGATTTAATGCAACCTCTTTGAAAGCTGACAAGAGGCATTGCGATTTTTGCCACATTTACTGATACACAATTTTATGGTTGTTGACTGAGCCAAAAGTGTGTGGCAATTGTTTGAGACATGATGTTTTCACCCTCTAAATACTTAATACAGTTTGTTAGTTGGTATAAAGGGCCTATCGATGTTGGGGAGGACAAACTGCAACTTAGGTGAAAGTTGAGGCGGATTTAGTTCCTTTATGATAATGATCACTTTTTGTTTGGACGTTTTATCATTGCCGTTATGCTACGTATGATGTTCTTACTTTCGAATGTTAATTGAGCTAATGACTTTTTATTTAGTCTTCCTCTAATGTGCTTATAGGTAATCTGTACCTTTTTCATTAGGTTTTGAAGTTTCTCTTGCATATCTAATATAAAAGTTGGTGGTGCTCTGCACATAATTGAATGCATGCTTTATTGCATTTTGAGGGGAGGGGACCTTGTTCTGTGGCATGCATGGTTCAGCTTTTTCTTTGTTTACTGGATTGGCCAAAAGTACGAGTTAAATTTAGATGGATTTGAGGAGCTCCGTACCTATTCTAAATGTTGGGTATAGAATTTTAACTTGAAAGTTGATAAAATTTTCATTTTTATTACTTAGCAGTACACTTGTAAGGTCTAAGAAATGATATTTGGCTTTGGATTAAGATTTGAGGCGGTGAACTACACAGCTTGCTACGAATAGTTTTGGTAGTGGATATAATTTCCGAGAGTACTACTTGTTATAGTGTTAACCAGTTATAAAAAACAATCTGAAATTTTACTGGCTTGTACCTTCAGATTGGAATTGTGAGTTGTTTGACTTTCCAAACCTCCCACCCCACAAAAAAAGAGTTCAAGTTCCTGTATTTATTCTGGATGTTTGCATGCATTTCAGATATCATACAAGCTTAGGTGGCCTTTATTCTTTTGTGCTTCTCTTCTATCACGTAAATTTCATCTTTATACTGCAGCTTCAACTTCTAACTAGTGGTTTTAGATTGCTTAAAGTAGGTCTAAATTGTACGTTCATTAGATTTATTGTTTTGTAATTACTAGGATAAATTTAAGGTCATGTCTGTTGCATAGCTTTGAAATTATTTTCCTGCAGTAATTTCTTCATGTATGTGAACCTTAATAAAGTTCAGGTTAGTTGTTCTACCACGGGTTTATCCTGAAAGGAAGTCCAGACTCAGGCACGAATGTGAAACTGATTGACAATGATGTGATAATGTTGAGTGTTTAATTTCTCTTAAACCTTGTCTAGGATGCACGGAAGTGTTTGTGCCTTAGTAGCCAATAGCTCTTGCAGTTTGTGGAGGAGTTTGTCAATAACATATTTGATGGCTTTGAAATTGTGATTTTAGCATAATCCAGTAAATCAAGCAGTAGAAGGAAGGTTTAACACGTATGTTTAAGCTCTGTATTGATGATTGAATAGATTAAACTGGCAAGATGAACCTGTGCATAAATTCACTATTGGCTCTCTTTACCTCGTTCTCTAAATATTTCTATGTCAACACAGCTGTATGTGGTTTTTGGCTTTCCAGAATTGCAAAAACATGGTTTTAATAATGTGGATGGATGATTGAAAGATTGAACATTAATCTTGTTACCCATTCTAGTTGACATTTTGTCATGTAGCTTACAGATTAGCTCCTTAATTAAAGGTTTGTTTGGATGTACTCCTATCATCTATATCCTAAAAGAATAAAAAGAGGGAGTTGGAGTTATGAACACTAATCTGGTCTGCTATGGATATCCTTTGTAGGTGGGCAATTTTGTATTTAACTGCTATTATGAGGGAGATATTATTGTCTGGACACAAATTTATGTGGTGTTTCATCCATTCCTGACTTTGTATTCTCGGCTACAATTGCCCTCTCTCTGTCATCTCACCTCCTCTCTCCTTCTCTCGTCTTCCCATTTTGCAGCCAATGAAAGGAAAGGGGCAACTAAGATTTGAAAAATTGAAACATGAAAGGAGGAGAGCACACCCAAAAAAAAAGTCAGATCACACCTCTCTGCCCCACATCACTCAATTTGAGCCTTTTCTTGATAGAGGAGTTCTTGCTGGCTCTTGCTAAAGTGTTGTATTTTTCTTTGGACAGCATCTAACGGTTAAGGCATAATTTGTGTAGCTTCAATTCGGTTTCAATACAATTACGCAGATATCTACCATTTCTTTATTAATGTATGTGTTCTTGCTGCATGAGTTTAATGCTTTTCTTTGATCATGTTAGTCAGATTGTGTTGACTGGATGGAATTTTTTCCGTTCTTCCATAAGATTTGTGGTTTAGTGTTTGTGGAGTTTTTGAAAATGAATTTCATGTGTTCTATGGGTTCCTGATTCCCTTGTCTGGCATTTACATCACAGGTTTTTGATGTTGCAGCAAACTTATTTCAAGTGTGCATAGGAGTGGTATCAAAAGCAGAAAGCATGAGGAGACAGTAAAGTTTGGAGCATTGAAATGTCCTCTTCTTCAGGCAAGGAATCTTGTTGGACTTGGATCTGAGATGGCCAAGTTTCTGGTTGGTGCTATTGCTATTTTTTCCTTAAAACAAATGTATCCCTTTTTTATTTGATTCTCAATTTCCCCATCTTTTATTGTGGAATTAATGCTTGAATTGCTTACTATTGAATTCTTGATGGCAATTCTAAGAAAAATTACCATGTTCTTGAATTTTTTGTTTTTGTGATTAATCACTGTTGACATGATGTACACACTTGTTCAGAAGGTTTATTATTGGAATTTGCTTAAGTTTCGTGTGTCGATCTTTCTAACTTTTTTGTGGATATTGAATGAAGAAACAACTAAAGTTTCTTCATTAACATGCTGGGTTGATTGTTTAGCTGTGACATTGTTGGGGAACTGTCAGATAAATAACCATTTTCAAATGCAGTTATGCGGCAAATAGTCTTGAAAAGTAGTTTTCTGTTTCTCCTGTGCATCCCAGTTGGATGAAATTACTTCTATACCTGAAGGAATTATCTGCTTTGCCAAGCTTTCTTTCCCAATTTTTTCTCTTTCTTTGTCATGTTTGCAATTCACCTGTTAATTTTCTTTAGTAAATTGGTATGGTTGACATTTTCATGGCCGGCATATAATTTTGAAAATCAATAACATATTTTGTTCAAAGAAATAATTTTCTCTGACAGACATCTTTGACTAATGCTTGCTCTGAACTGGAGAATTATATCAGTTACTCGTTCCCTCCTTTTTTGTGTACTTTATAATTTTTGCATTACAATAAAAGCAAGATGAGCCAATTAGATTACTATATTATAAAAGACGCAAGGTATAGTTAATACTCCGTAGCTATGCTGAAAAGAATGTCAAACATTCCTTCACATTCTAAAATGCCTGAATTATGGAGACTTTGTTATTATTGTATCCTTATTGATAGGTATAGGTCCCTGCTATTGATGTTTATTATAAAAACAGGTGCATGATTCTCTAGTACAGGAGTATTCTTCAATCTCTCACTATGAACTTGAAATGTCTTCCATTTGAACAAACAGTTTTGGAGAATGCACCTCAAGGGATTGTTCTTTTGAGATATTTTCAACTATGTTCTTCACTTGTTTAAATGCGCTAAAAAGGGAAAATAATATCAGAAGGATAAATTGCTAATGTGAACAGTTGGCGTGATAATTGATGATCAAACTGTTAACAATGTTCCTTGAATTTTTTGTGTTTGTTCACTCTGCAAGTTTCTTGTTCTACTCTTTTGCCTTTGCTGAGGCAGAGAGGGGATTGAGCTGGACTATAAGTGTACTTGGTTGCTTTTGCAGATTCTTGTCTGGATAACAAGAATACCATGTTGGGATTTGGTGTTGAAAATGGACCAGGGGAACACAATTGATTTGGAACAGGGGTGGGATTTTATGCTGAAAAGGATTACAAAGCTTAAGAACATTGTCGAAGGGAAACCTGACAACAGTTTAGAAGACTACACCAACTAAATCTGGCTGCAGTCTATCAGCAGAGCCTGCTATAACTTCAACAGAGAAATCAGCAGCAAAAGAACCTCCTACAAAAAGGGCTGGTTCAGAGCAAGCCTATGCTGTCTGCAAAAAGAAACCTCTCCAACACTGGAAAGAAAGAGGCAAACACCTTCAATCCCATCGTGTACTGACAGACTCAGCAAGCAGCAATGCTAGCTCACATGAGATTCTTTCCTTACCAGATGTTATATAGTAACCTCATGTATTCTCTGAAGACTAAAGCTTACATTAGCCACTTAGAATACTACGACAAATGGCTTTGCATGCTGCATGTGCATGTTATGCTTTTCTATATGTTGGCTTCGACAGGAAATTAAAGAGCGTATCAGTCCCTCACAACAGTTTAGCCATATTTATCTACTAACACCATTAAATCTGGACACTGTCACGCGTCGTGTGAGGCCCCAAATTAACTATTATGTCTATAGATGGGGAATATATGATGTGACGTCTTTTGCAGTTTGTTATATTATAGAACATGCTGCTTCTTTCCCCAGTAGGCATCTTTTTCTCTTTTGCACTTTCTTCCACAGAATAGCACAACCATGTATTTTACTTCCAGGGAGGAGTCTAGTCTTATCCTCTTAGTATCAAAGCCGGTGGATAGAACCTATGCTTCTATTATGTGTGGGGTCGGGAAGGAAGATATGACAGCAAAGATGTTGGTGTTTTTAAACACATTAGAATCACAGCTTCTATGTACTATATTTTTGCATGGCTCATCACACAAAGTATAGCATTCTGCGGGGTTACCTTTTCACACATCATCTCAAGTAGTGATACGAATAACAATTAAAAGAAAAAAGAAATCCTGCAGCTGTGAAGGGTGACTAAAATGTCGGATATAAATTGACATACTCAAATTAACTTCTTGCTACAAAAACAACCAAAAAACAAAAGACCAACAAGTGAAGGGTAAGAAAAAAAGTACTCATAACACTAATTCCTAGTACCAGATTGATACTTATCTATTTGACAGAATAAGTCAGAAAATACCAAAACTGGCAAGATTAAGTATCTAGAATTGTAGTTATGGGCAATGTTCTCTTCCAACTAACTATAGAATATAGTGTTCTTGCAGATCCTAGTCCACATAGCAAGTAGTTTGATGATCCCAGTAACTAAAGGCAGACTTCCTTGGAGCCTGTACTCATCCTTCTCCCCCTCATCCTCAGTTTCACCATCCAACTCGTCTTGAGCACTATTTTGCCTCCCATAATCATGGTAAACGTAGTTTTTCTCGTCGAATTCTGGCTCCCAATCCAACTCTGGCCACTCCTCATGCAACTCTGAATCCGAATCTGGATCAGAACCCTCTTGCTTTCCCCTGTACTCTTCATACTGCCTCTTACTGGGATCATAGTATGGGCTAGTAATAGGTTCATATGGTTGCTGACTTGCATGGCTTCCCACAGGGATAATAAAAGTTTTCTTCATCCAAGATTTAGAGATCTTATATGATGACATTTTCACGTACCAGGATCAATCAACCAAGATTTGTGTGCAGAAAAACTCGAAGAAAAGTATACAATGGCAAAACAATGCTTAGATAACAAGCTTGGAGAAACAAAAAACGTACCATATTGAACAATGCAATGTTCTATTTATAGTAGAATATGATGCCATTTCTTTCCATATTCACAATTTTTTGCATGGAAACTGGAATTCGAATTTGGAAACTGCCTGGTGTTCAACTTTTAGTAAGAATCAAATATGGAAGCTAGCTTGTATGCTGTGGGAAAAGTTTCTATAAACATGTGGTTTCCAAATTTTACATCAAACGATCTTTTCTACGAAAGAAAAGAAAAGCTTCAAAAGGACCAACATAGGAAGAATGGCACAATAGTTGACGTTAAAAAGACTTTCTACTTTTTACCCTCTCTTTTGGGTTTTGCTTTAATCGCTTTCCTGATTTTAAAAGGAAACTAAGTGACTTGTATAAATATTTCTCTTGCAATTGTTTCTGTTTTTTTCCATCTTTCTCTTGTTCAATATATGGTAGTAACATTTTATTGAAAGAAACGGGAATATACTTTGGAAACTATGGATTGATTTAGGGGTTGATTTACACCCGAGGACAATTTTTCTGCTGTGAAGGAGTAAAGAATTGGCAGATTAATATGAAAATAAAATACATAGGAAGTCACGAAATAAAATTTAAAATTTTATAAAGGGTTCTATTTCATTCACATTATTGCAAGTTTATATACAAGTTTCTCTACAGAAATTATAAAATAAATTCGTATCTACAAATCTAAGTACAAGACAAAATCCTATCAAATTAGAACTCAAATTACAAGAAAAATTCCTAACAATTTACAAGTCAAACAACTTGATATACCAACCTATTTGATAAGATGTGGATGTTAAAACTCAAATTTAAAACTGTAAGTCCATAATCTCTAATCTCTCACAAACTTTTTTTTCCGTCTTTTTTCCCTTTTGAGAATCGTGGACAAGGAGATGAAGAAAATATTTTTCTAATAAAAAGGACTTCTTTCTTAATTAAACAAAGTTTTTAAAATTAATTGAAAGACATTGTAATACAATTTAAACTTTATTTAGACGTACAGGACATAGTAATTACATGGTTGACAACTGAATTAAATAATTGCATGACAAAACAAAAATTTTAACTAAAATTAGATTAGATATTCACATCCTAAAATTTGTAAACCATACTCAAAGAATGCGTTGTTGCATATATAAGATGCAAAATCGAAAGAAATGAAGTACAAAAATTTCATAATTGAGGTAATGCCACTGTGAGGTAACCCATAAACATGAACAAGTTGAAGATGAGATTCAAAAATACGTTGACCGTGTTAGTTAAAATGTCAGTAAAATTACCCAAAGACTGATGTTCAGATGACCAGCTACTGGTAATTGGGATTCAAATAGGCTTTACATAATTGGTTCTTTTTTTTTAACGATTGATTTTTATTCTACACCTACACCTATTTTACATTGAGGGGAAGGCGTGGAACTCAAAAGGCCAATGGGAAATTTAGAGAGGACTGAATCACCATTAGACTAGACGAGGTGTAACACCCCCACCTCTCCCTAGGGCGAACCCTAAGGTTTCAGCAGGACGCCTGCCCAACTCTCATCGAGACTCACTTGCTCAATTAACTTAAATAACAATTCCACCCAAAATATCATTCCCAACATAACTAACTTCACATTTCAAACCAACTACTTAAAGGAACTAAAGTTCAACTTACATTTCCAAATTAAGTTCCAAGTACTAAATATAATATGCAAAAGGTGAAATTACAAAATCCCAATAATTCCATCACAATTTCATTAGTACTAACTCCAAGTACTATAATCCATCAAGTGCACAAATCAAAACAACCTTATACAAAAGTGCAGGAATCCAACAGAAGAAACTAGTTTCCCCGATTAGCGAACTCCGCTTCAAAACCTGTTAAGGAAAATAAATCTTATGGGGTGAGCGAAACTCAGTGAGGTCAAGAAAATCAAGCAAGCAAGCAAGCACAATGCAATTAACAAAGTAAATATCACACTTAATAAGAATGTCACATAGACGAGCAAGTGGAAAAATAAAACACAAGTAAAAGGATACAGGGGTTCTCAGGAGCCAAATTCCACAAACCTCGATTAGGATTTTCAGTTGAATTGACACTTCGTCAACTTTCATAATTACCATGTAGAACTACACTTGTCAACCATTTCTGTCCACCGTTACAACCCCCCAATCGGGCCCGCTTGTCAAAATAAGTAATTTGGTAATACTCAAGTATACTAAGGTAAGAAGTCGGCGAATGCATTCCAACCGACGAAAATATGTAAAGACCCATAGCTTACCAATCCCTCAGCCAAGCCCTTGCCGGCCCGAAGTGAAAGGTTTACCAATGAGTTTTGGGCGTCCCCATTAAGTTCAGGTATCAAGTAAGATGATGAGACAACGCTCAATCATCAATCAAATGCAAGTGCAAGTTTAGGCAAGTCATTACAAGTACAAGCAAGCATGTTCATGTCAAGTAAGAGAGGTCGAACGAGATAAAGTACACGTCCGCTCGACAAGTTTAACAATATGTTCAATTCAAGCATGTAACAGGTCAAGCAAATGGTATGATTTTTGCAACGAAATTTACACACATATATCCCAACATTTCAGCTCTCAAAATAGCCAAGAAACTCACAAAAAACTCCTGCCAAAACAGGACATAAAAATTGAGAATGAAACTGATAGCATAACTTCCCTTCCTCCCTCAATTTTCCTTCCTCCTTTCTTCCTAACTTCCTAACTTCCATGAATTCATCACGACTCACTCCATCACACCACACATACACACATCATAGCAGCCAACAATCAAGAAATGTGGGAGTTCATAGAGCCCACAATACCATCCAATTCAACAAAATAGAAACATTGAACTATCAAAGCTTAAAACTACATAAAAGGCATCAATAGAGCAAGGTTGAGATAGAGTAAACTACCTCTTCCTTTTCGATTAGAAACCCTAGTTGAAGATGATCTAAAATGCACCAAGACCTCCTCTTTTCCTCCTCCAAAGCTTGGCCCTCACACAAGACAAGATGGTCTTCATGCTCCAAGTGAAAGGGTGGAAGATTTCTCAACTTTTCTTGGTTGATTTGGTGAACATTTGGAGTAATTTTTTGAAGGTGAAAGGAAGGGGAAATGGGGGAGGGAGGTGCGGCTGAAACAAGAGAGAGAGAGAGGGGGTTTTGTGTGTTTTGGTAAAGTGAAAATGTAAGAGGAAGAAATGATATAAAACTTATCTTTATGGTGCCAAAAGTCAACTTGAAATTTGTGGCAAAAAATGCTCCATTTTGAATTGAATTCCAATCACTCACTTCTAATTCCTCTATTAACTTTTCTTAATCTACTAATGATCATTCTTATTCTCCAAAATTACGTCACTCTCAGTCCAAATGTTTGTCTTGAAAAACTTGCCTTTTCTCGTTTCACAATTGAGCGATAGAAAAATTAAATTGAAGGTTAAACAAGGTTTTAAAATAAAAATGAGGTAATGTATGGTGTAATTGCAATTAAAATGATTTAAATCAATTATTCAGAGAAAATAAATAAATAATTAAATAAATAGGTCAGATAAAATAAATTTTCGCGTCCTCACACAAGTGCCCATGCATCCATTGGTAAAATTTTCAAAAAGTTCTGGATACAAATGTAAGTCAAGGGATTTGATCTCTTAACTTATGGCCAAGTAGAGTTTTAAATCTCTCTTTGGTGGTCAATTGACTTGGTTTAATTAATTTGATCCCTCTATCTACACCAAGTAGAGTTTTAGGTCTTTTTCTGGTGGCCAGCTGAGTTGGTTCAATTTAATTGGTATTGTTACTTGATTTAGGATTTGTTTGATAAAAACTGAAGTTTGAAATCTGAAATCTGAATTTTGAAATCTGAATCTATTAAATGATTGAATTGTTAAGTACAAAATCAAACATGTTTGAATATATATTATATTAAGTGATAAATGAATAGCTTATCACTTTATTTTGGAAGCAAAGTTTGCCTAAAAATTCAGTACCATTTAATTAATTCAAATGTTTTATTTTTGGTCATCAAATGCATCTGAATTTGTTAATATCTGAATCCGTTAAGTTTAAGTGCTGAATTGGGTTATTAAATAAGGCCTTAGATATTTTGCACCTCTAGTATTTTTTGACCATTTGATGTCACACAGTTGAGTCACCCAAATTTTTCTATATTTGTTTCCAAATACTAAATAATTACAGTCTGAAATTCAAGGGTAAATGCAATCGTTGGAAACTTGACGTTTCCATGATGACTTGTAGCCCTATTAGTTTAGCTAGAGCTTAATCTATTAATAAGATTCTTCCATTTTAACTATTGGAGAAAATACGCTTTTAGTCCTCAATGTTTGAGTGTAATGCCAAATTGGTCCTCATTGTTTTAGTCAAACCAAAAGCAATCTATAAAGCATTTAATTTCAACCAAATTGATTCCTAGTTACTTGTAAAATTAAAGAAAATTTATTTGTATACTATTAAAATACATGAAAATTAATAAATTGTTCTAACAAAATCATAAAATTTTTAAAAACTCTAAAAAATATAATATATAAACTATTTAATTTTGCCCAAATAAAGAAAATTCACAGATGTGGATTTGTAATTCATACACGAAAGTACACAAAAGTGCATGCACAAATTTTAATGCTTAGCTTTGGTATTGAACTAGAATTCTTAGATTACCTTGCACTTATTTTTTTAGAGTTATTAATTTTTTTGTAATTTATCTTTAATTTTTATATCATTTTTCATGTATTTTTAATATTATATTAATGAATTTTCTTAGATTTTATGAAGCATTTGGGGACCAATTTGGCAAATTATTATACTTCAGATACTAGATTTGTTTAGATTAAAGCAAGAGGGAATAATTTAAACACAGTTGAATACTCTTGGGACTAATTGAAATGCAATAAAAAATCTTAAACATATATTTATTTTGGTTAAAACACTAAGAACCAATTTAGTCCAACCCAAATTTTAAAAACTAAAAGTAAACTTTTTGTTAACCACTATGACCAGCTCAGAGGATAGTAGTAAACCCTTTATACTGAGCACTGAGCCAAGGTAGTGGAGACGGGGTTCAAGTCCTCTTTAACATTTTCCTGCGCTTTTCGCTAAACCAATAATTGAAAGGAAAGAGACATGTATTTTGAGGTATTTTATTTTTTTCCCATTTATTGTAGTGATGGTGAAATCCACTTTAATCACTTCCCCACTTTGCTATAGTCTTCTCTTGCACCAAAGGCAAGAAAAATGAAACTAAAAAGAAAGATATATTTAATATGTGTACCTAATATTTATTTTCCTAAAAAAAAATATTTATTTTCCTTTTCATTTTTCATATTTGATGGGGATTTTTCCCTTGAGTTTTGGTATTTGAAACTTTTTATGTGGATAGTTTTCTAAGGCTTTCGAGAAAAATGGCAGAAGAGGAAACAGGGCAGAATTAGCTTTGCATTGGGTCATATGAGTTGAAAACAAAAATAAAAGAAATAAAAGAAACTTTACTTGTAACTAGTAACAATCCATAGTTGCACAGGACTCCTTTAATTAATTATAAACTTATAATACTTTCTTGATTATATGGAGGAAATAAGTAATGCTCATCATTGTTTTTATAGAAGAGCTAAAAAAAAAAATCTAAATTTAGGTAAGGGATAAGTTCTAGAACCATCCCTGAGGTTTCTAATAGTTGCAGTCACCTCCTCTATGGTTTGAAAAAGTATAGGAACGTCCCTTAAAAGTATGTCTTGATAACAATTGATGATATAAGAAAAAAAAATCCAATATTGCCGCTCTCTAATATGTAAAAAAAATTAAATACTAAAATTTCAACTATTACCATTATGCATTAGGTGAAAATTTCAAGTTTCTATAGTATTTTGGGGGAAAATTTAAGCCATGCTTTTGAAAGCATCCTTTTTTGGTACTTTGACATTTTCTTTGGTAAAGTAATTTTTGAGGATACTTATTTTAACAAGTACCTCTCTAATTAGGTGGTTGATTTTTTGTAAATTGATTAATAAATCTAGTAAGAAAAATTGGAAATAAAATGTAATGTACTAGATTAGATGACATTAGAGTTTTAGGTCATGAAATATCACTGAAAAAGGATTTTCATTTTTCTCTTTTAAATCCATTTTCACTTAAAATTTGTATAGTTTGTGAAGGCTATCATACTCTTTTCATAGTATTTAGGGAGGTAAGTGAAAATTTTCAAACCTTAAGGAAGGTGGTCGCAATTGTCAAAAACCTCAGGGGAGGTTTCTGAAAATTATCCCTTTAGGTAACTAGACCAAATAAATCAAAAGATCCACTGTAGCTAGTTTTGGGAGGTGTTATGAATCATGAAAAGCTTTGAAATGGTCAGCTTAACTCATAGGGATACAACTAATTACATGTGGACTTCAATCTCAGTTGAAATTTACCACAGGAATTTTTTTTTTTGGTGTAAAAATTAGATTAGTTGCTGAATGTAACAGGTAGTCTTGTGCTGATTGGCACATGTTTTGCACCCCCAAAAAAAAAAAAAAGGAAGAAGAAGGAGAAAATGAAGGGCAGAATAGACAGTTTTGACATTAAATTGAAGGGAAACAATTGATTCTTAAAACAAAATATGGATTTCCCTTTTCTTTTTTTTTTTTTGTCTGGGAGCTCCCCCCGGGGGGGAGGGGGGTTGGGGGGGCATATGAAAAGCTTTGAAATCTGTACATTTTTCTGACCGCAGTTTGTTTATCATGTCGCTGTTGATTGACTGTAAATTAATAGAGTCAAAGATCATCCGCTGGTCTTTACCTAGCTATGATCATCTGATGATCATTAGATGATCTAAATTACTATTTGCAAATCCAAGATGCAGGGCTCAAACTTGTCTAGTGACAAAGTTCCTTTTTTTTTTTTTTTTGTGCGTGTGGTTTTTTAAAGTTTCTTGGTATGTTGTTAACAACAAATTGACTCTATTTTATTTTAACTTTCCAAAATTACTGGACAGAGATGAGAGATGTAGCAAAATAACAAGGCCTTGGTGGTGTTGATGGATGACCAAAATTTTTCATTTAGTTTAAGGTTTCTTCTTGATTTATTCCCAGATATTGATCTACATAAGGAAGCAAAGGTTGGATGTTGATGCTTCACCTGCAACAGGGTTCGAGTCATTACGGATAAGTGATCCAATCTTTTAAATAGAAATATTGGATGTTGATGTCATACGTGGTTTATATTTGGACAACATATTGTTTATTTTCCCGCCAATTTCTTGTTTTGTTTCGCATTCTTTGAAAGTACTGCATATTTGCATAACACAAGCATGTGGTTTTGCTAGCAGAGAGGAGTATTATCATCCAAGCCGGAACAAAGAGAAACCGTGATTCTAATTTCTTATTTATGTGTTTGATAGAAAAATTGCAAATTGCAAACGCATAAAGGTCAAAATTTCTATTTACTGGTTTTTGGCATGGCTTACAATATACAATCTCAAGTACTCATCATAACCAAAAAAAAAAAAAAAAAAATCCCTCAAGATTTCAAGGGCGACTAGAATGTAGGTGAAAATTGATATAAAGAAACAAATTTCTTGCTACAAAATCATTAAAGAAAGAGAAGCCAGAAGAAAAAAGATAATAACAGTAAAGATTCATATCACTACTACTTCCTTCTACCAGATTGATACATATCTAATGTCTATTGAAAAAAGAAGTAGTGTGCAGAAACCACAAATGGATTTATAGGAAAACGAAAACACATTAGTTCATTAATTAGTATTACTCAGCAACGGAATTCTCGGATGATTGTGTTCTTCGTCCCTTCCCCTCCCCCAAAGTTTAACTATCGGACTCGAATCGAGCATCAGATTCCGTCACACAATCAAGGGCGAACATAGTTTCCCTAGTCGAATTCTGGCTCCCACTTCACCTCTGGCCACTCCTCATCTAACTCTGAATCGGAATCCGGCTCAGAATCGTCTTGCTTTCCCCTGTGCTCTTCATACTGCCTTTTACTGGGGTCGTAGTATGGACTAGTAATATGTACGTATGGTTCATGACTTGCATGGATTCCCACAGGGAAAGTAAAAGTTTTCTTCATCCAAGACTTCAACGACTTGGAGTTCTTAGACAACGACATTGTCACGTACCAAGAAGAACAAGTGAAACCAAGTTTTGTTTGCAGAACTTGAGAACAACCAAAAACAAAAACAAAAACAAAAAAGTAATAAGACTTAACAAGGGCTGTATTTATATGTTTAAAAAATGGGATGCCTTTTTATTTTCCATGCTAGAATAGGATTTTGGAAAGCGCCTTGTCTTTGATTTTTATTAAGAATAAACTAGCTAGGCTTGTATGTTTTTGCAATTCTACAAACATACGCTTTCCTAAATTTTTACATCAAATATGGTCTTGCTAAAGAAAATAAAAACATCAAAGGACCACACAGCGATATTACAGAATTAGATAATATATTCACATCCTAGATTTTGTAAACCATACTTATAAAATACTTTATTGCAAATGTAAATAGATGCAAAAATTGAAAGAATTAAAAAGTACTAAAAGTGCATAGCACAGAATGCTACTATGGAATAATGCATAAACATGAACAAGATGAAAGTGAAATTCACAAAAATACGTTCTGTGTTAATTAAAAAAACACTAATATTGATCTGATAAGCCATTAGTAATTGGGGTTAGAATTGGCTTTACGTAATTGGTATTATTGCTTGATTTTAATGTTTTGCTCCTTTGGTATTTGTCCGCCATTTGATGTCATATGGTGAGTGATCTCCCAAAATTCCCTGTTCTCCAGTGACTAAGAAATTACTGTTTGGAAATTGATTTAATTTCTTCTAGATAGAATCCTTGTTTGTGTGGAAGTAACTAGGCAGAGTCTTAATTGTTTAGTTACATGAGTAGTTGCTAATTTAATTGTGACAGCCCCACCTTCCCCTAGGGCGAACCAAAGGGGTTCGGCGGACCGCTTACCCAACTCTCGCCGGGACTCACTACGAACTCCCAAATATCGATCGAAACATTCATTCGTAAAGTCATCATTAAAAGTTATTAAAATTACCAATAAGTTCTCACAAAATACAAACCCCAAAATTTCATCAAAATTACATTGATAAAAACCCCAAAATACCATAAACCATCAAATTCATCCATTAATTCCAATCTTATACAAAATGAGGAAATCCTACAAAAGTACTAACTTCCTCGATTCATGTACTTCACCTCGAAACCTGTTAAGGAAAACAAATTGGGGTGAGCTCGTGAGGCCAAGAAAAGGCATGCAAGCACGTAATCAAGCAAGTAGGAAAGCCAGGTAAATTCGGATATAAAGCGTGTAAATCAATCATTAACTTGTACTATTGCAATTTTCACCGAGGCTATTCTCAAGGAATCACTACTCGAGGGCTCACATTAGACAAGAGTCTTGGAGCTGGGTTCGGAGAACCCTCTTTGAGCCTCTCTATCTACAGTGAATATGTGCAAGAACAGTGAGCAGGGCTCATACAGGAAAAATATACAGGCGGTAAGGATGGGGCTCTGGAGCCAATTTCCACGGTTAGCGATTGAGTCCATTCCATTCCAGCGTTAACTCTCATCAACTTAGCAAAGGTAAAGTCCGTAGAATCTCCACTTGGTACAACCTCCGACCAACAGTTCACCCTCTCGGGCTGAAACCAAGCGGGTAAGTAAAAGGGTAAAGCTACAACGAGCAATACCGAGCAAGACCTCTGCAATAGATCAAGCTCAAAGAGCGGTACCTAAGGTTCACCAAATTTCCGACCAAGCCCTTGCCGGGGTCCCAAGGATCCCAAAGGTTTGAGTCCCCAAATATAACTTTTAAGTCGATGAATCTTTTCAATCGACATTTAGTTCAAGTCAAGTCAAGTAACAAGTCATGTTCATGCAAGTCAAGTAGAGGAGGACGAGTGCGGTAAAGTACACTCTAGCCTCAACAGTTCATATTCAAGTAAATATGTCAGGTAATTCAACAATTCATGCATTTGGCACTCACCGAGGTCAAGAGCCTACAGCAAAAGCACGCGAGATCAATCGAGTTCTCCGGGATCTTCTTGATCACCTGAGACAAATATGGGTACAAATTACCTAGGTATACAACCAAGGTTTAGTAGTTTTCTCACTACCCTTATTTAGAAGATAACATTTTCAAGTCATGGGAAATGATCAAGTACTTTAATTCAAATCGCTAGGGTAATATTTGATAAATGTCTTTAAAATGTCTCAATTAGACTCAAGTCAAGTTCAAGATTCTCCAATTTGAAAATCAAGTGAAACATTAGGTTGGCACGAAAATCAAGAAAGAGGGTCGACCATTTTCATGTCAAAGTTTCTAAGTTTTATGCGCTAAAATAAGTAAGAAAGAACGAAATGAGTTTTCCAGTTAATCGTCTAAACCTAGTTTAAGAACAAGTTAGTTCAATGAACTTCCATTTTGAGCTGAAATCTTTGAAAAATCGTAACTTGAGTTATACGAGTCCAAATTTTACAAGCATGGTACCGTTGGAAACCTATTTTAAAGTTCTAAAACTTTGTAGAAGGCACCCAGTTAAAATTCTAGGTAGAAATTGCCCAGATTTTGGAGAAAGAAACTGCTACAGTACCAAAACAGGGCATGTCAGGTTGGTCGACCAGCCCACTTTGAAAATTCACCAAAAATTACAGAAAACGAATTGGACTCTTAAATTTATACAGTTTAAATTCCTACATAAGAATTTTCAAATGCCACTGACAGCACTCAATTCCGACACTTGAGTAAGAAATTGTAATGGTTCAAACATGGAAGGTTCACAAAACTGAATTTTCTGGAATCCGAATTTACAGGGAAGAATTATAAGCCTTGTTTGAGTGACGGTTTCTTGTCCAAAAATTACCAAATTTGGTACACTAATACATCCATATATAAGGGAAGTTCATACCAAAATTCAACTAAAAACTCCCTCAGGAAGGCATCTTTCTAATCGCCCAAAGTTCACTCAGTGAATTGCCTTGAACCAGTGAAGTTTTGATCTTCTTCTTCTAATCATCTTTAACATACCTAAACTACCACCAATTGACCCTATTTTCGAACCCAAGATAGTTTCAACCTTGCTAAGCCTAATGGTGGTCAAAAATGATGAAAGCTTTTATCAAACTTTTGCACTAAACAGCCCCAAAATTTCAGACAGCATGCTACTTCAAATTTCCAGATTTTGCTCCAACTTAATAACCATTATTGCAACCATTTTTAGAGGGCTTTTTGTGGGAAAGTTTAATACCTTAAACCTCAACATTCAAGCATTAATAATCAGCCCCTAAACCTACAAAATAGCAGCCACGAAATTAAGGAAAATTCAGCAAAATTCAACCCCCAAATCATCTCCTCCTTCTCGGTTTTCCCCTTGAGGTTTCTCCTCCAATTTCCAACCCACAAATCAAACATATGCATACACATTTCATCATTTAGCAATTCTAGTAAACAAATTTACACATTTTGTGGGAACTCCAAGAGCCCACATATCAACCATAATCATCAGCAAATTAAAGAAAGCAACAACTTGAAATTCCAAAACCAACTCTAGTCAAGGTTCTAGGAACCCATCAACATCTCAATCCTAATTTCATGCTTGGAATTTAAAGAATGAACAAAGATTAAACTTCTAGGGTTTTACCTCTTCCAAGAACTTAGTAAGAAAACCTCCAAAGAACTAAGCTTCAACCACCCCAGAGCTTCCTTCTCCAAGTTCTACACCAAGCTTCAAGCATGAGCCAAGATTAAGGCTTGATTGTGGTTGATTTTGGGAGGAAAATGGATGAAGAAAATGCTGAAATTTCAAGGGAAGGAAGAGAGGAGAGAGTCGGCCAAAGAGAAAGGAAAAAACTGAAATGTTTGAGTGGTAGTTTTGTAATAAATGGAAGAAATACAAGACAAGTTTTTAAGGGTCAAAAGTCCAAATGGAAATAATAGTTTTGCTAGCAATTTTGGAGGGAAAAGAATTAACTCTCTTGGCTGCAATTTAAAGGACAATCTCTAAGAGAGAGAGAGAGAAGAAAAGGAAAAATTGAAGTGAATTGGGGGAAATTAGATGGGTAAACAGTCGCAGGTTAAAATCCTAACTTTGGAAATTTGTCCAACTAGGGTTTTGGTTTCAAAACCCTACTTAATCTCACTTGGTCCCTTGATTATATTCCTAACTTACAGTGATCATCCTTACATTCCATTACTACTTAAGTCATTGCCGAATTTCTACCTCGAAAATGTGTTTTCTCATTTTACATCTAATTGATACAGAAAAAGTAATTTTAAAATAAGATGAATGGAATATTGAAAATCTACCGGAAAATGAATATAAACTTGAATTAAGTTTTCTTTCTCAAAATAAAATAAATTTTCATCTAAATTTTTTTGAAAAATATGTGTGAAAATGACATTAAAATAATTATACAGATTATTAACAATAATAATAATATTTAAAATAATAAATACTAACAATATTTAAAAATAAATTTTTTAGGCCCTCACATCTTTCCCCTCTTAACAGAATTTCGTCTTCGAAATTCATACTTGAATTATGGAATAATTTTAGGTATTTCCTACAAATTTCTTCCTCTAACCCTCAAGTTACTTCCCCGACGCCTTGGTTCATCCACAATATTTTCAATAAAGGAATTTGCATGTTCCTCAAAATTTTCACCTTGCTAAACAAATAATTTTGGATACTTTTGCATTTCTTCTTCCACTTCCCAAGTTGCCTCCTCAATGTCGTGATTTTTCCAAAGAATCTTGACTAAAGGGATTTTCTTAGTTCTCAAGTTCTTTACTTTTCTGCTTCGGAAGTTTCCTAGAAGTTACCTTGAGCACCTAAGACAATTACACTCAATGACCACCAAAAGTGAACCATTTCAAACTAATTCCCTTAAACCATCACGATACTTAATTGAAAAGGAAGATCCACACACTTAAACAACTACTGTAATACCTAAAGAGGAAATCAAAATTTTCGAAAACCTTCATTTAAAAGAGGATTTAAAACTATAAGAGACCTCGTTTTTCATCCACGAAATCAAACTCGAATCAAATCACCATTTCCAAAGTAAAGTCATAAGTTAAAAAAAAAAACACATTTTTTTTTTCAAACTAGAAAATTCCAACTTTGCATATCCATAAATTGAAAAACTTACCAACTGCATACCACTGGAAAATAGACTCAAAGTACTACAACTGTTCAAAAGACATTTTCTCAAAACTCAATTCGTAAATAAGACAAATTTGACCTCAAGTGATAGCTTTAACAAGTAGAAAACAGAACAACTTTGAAATTTTAGTAAATTTTGAAGAACTATTGGTGCTTATTGAGATTGAGAGAAATCTAAAATTTACAAGGTTGAAAAACTCTTGTCTAGTTTCAAATCTAATAAACAAAACCCAAATTAAAATTTCGTTTTAAGCCGCGATATCAAAATTTTCTAAAATTGTGCAATGCTCCCTGAGGAGATGTCTAGCAAAACGAAGTTCAAGAAATTATCCCTTTTTAACTTCTAAATTCACATTTAAAAGTCAACATTGAACAAAGATTATTGAGCAATATTTTACCAAAATTTGTAAGAAAATAGGGCTAAAGGTAGCGGAATGGATCCGGCCAGCAAGGGGGTATTTCTAGAGATTCCACCAAGATTCTCGCATCAATCTCACAACTATAATTCATCAATCTCATGAAATAACCATAATACATAACAATCGACATATATTTAGCTATTAACCATCAAGATTGACCAACAAGTTTACACTACAAAGTATGGAAAATCTTCAAGTCATCTAACCTGGTATTCGGGTTTTAAAAGATCCCTTCAATAACCTAAGCTCATCTAAGCATAAATAACTAGATTTAAACCATAAAACTTATAGGTCCAAAGAGTTCAAGCTCTTCCTGCTAGTATAGTTTCAATCCTAGTCAAGATAAGTCTTAGATCTCTAAGATTCATCACAGGATTTACCTTTCCCTCAAACTTAACCAAGGAGCAAGTGAAGTTGGATGTGATAGTGGTCTTGGAGCAAAGTCTATGGAAGAAAAGATGAAATCTTTCTCTTCTATTTGGAGCTTGAAGAACCGGCTAGAAAAGAGTAAAAGGTGAAGAAAATTGTTGAAAAATCTTGCCTCTCTCATGTCTATAGGACCGGCTTCAAGAAAGGAAGAGAATGAAGATTCATGTTGGTGATTTTCTTGAAAGATGGATGCAAGAATGAAGATTAATTGAAGTCTTGCAAGGAATGAGTGGTGGAGGTGATGCCAATTGTCATCCTCTCATTGCTTGAAACTCTTATGAAATCTTATCTTATTCACTACTTCGCCTCTTTCACATTTAACTCCTTTTGATTTCAATAAAATGCAACATACATCCCATGAATTATCTCTTTACCCTCATTCACTAACCCTCAACTTGGACTCTTGATTATCTCCCATGTTTTGGGGTTGCCTAGCCTACGCCTTAATCCTCGACCTCGATTTCGATCTCGTCTATCGTCCATAATCTTTATAGAAGGTAGACATTTTTTTTAAAAGGAGATACGAAAATGAAATGTAATAAAATAAAATAGAATAAGGGAGGATGAAATATAATGAAATAACACCAAAGTAAAATAAACAATTAACAAGTTAAATTTTGGGAACTAACAAGAGAATTTCTTAGAATCAACCAAATTTCCATACATATATATTCCGAGAGAATCAAGTACATCACGGTGGCATGTTTATCACAAAAGGACGCACAAAATCGTTTTCACGGCCATTTTACTAAGCAAAAGCATAATAATGAAAGCGATAAATAAACATGCACCCACAGAGACGAGAATCACCCTAGTGGTTTCTCTTTACAAAAGGGTTAAAACATGTCCATAAGACCAATCACAACATATATATATATAAAGCAACCATTAAGTTCACAAGAGAGAACCTTACTAGGTACACAACTAGGTCAATCGATCATAACGCTAGTAGATCTAATCTCCTAGTTCAGTTTCGGCTCAGATCAGGTATTAGGATCCCATTGGACTACACAAGACTATCTATCAATCTTTCTTTCCATAATCCCTCGGTCATAGATTGACTTCAGTGTTTCAAGAGGTTTTAACTCTAAAAGTCAACCTTGATTTCGCAAAATTATTCAAGCTTAGATACAAGTTCCAACTTATGGGTTCGCACCCTCATTCTCAAACTAAGACCCTTGTCGAACAAAAACATACATAATGCATCAATGTATATAAAGGTTTTATGAAAATTAGTGTAGTTACAAGTAGTGAAAACTTTCAAGGTTAAAATCTTCAATTTCATTCAACCTCATTAAGTTGTCTTCGAGTAAATCGAGTAATATGCCTTGTGCATACTAAGATTGTTTTATTACAAAAATAAGGCGTAAGATTTTTTGTGATTCTGCCAAATGTTGATTTTAAAAGTTAGTAAGTCTCTTTTCACACCTCAGGTGTAAAGTTGCCAAAACTTTCAAAATTAAAACACTTCTTGTCTTCCAAAACCGCCCCAGTTTCTTGTTCAAATCATGAGAACTCAACATGCGTGATGAGGTTAAATGAAAGAGTTTTTAAAATAAACCAAAGATATAAAATTTAAAACATCATGGAAAACAAATAAGGAAACCTCGATCAAAACACTTCCTTGCTAACTCTCATTAGATCCCAAAGTCGCACATCACATAATAACAAATAAAGATTAGGAAGGGTATCTCTTAATCATCCACCAATTGGATCACTAGGAATTTAATATCTCTCCAGTCTAAAATCCCCTAAGTACTAGCCACAATAGAGAGCTCTCGATTCAACACCAACCACAATTAGGAAGGGGGGATATAGTTATTCACACTCTTAAGAAAATCTCTTACAAGCACACATCCAGAATTAAAGTCTTAGTCCCTTCATGTCAATTCCTATCAGTTTTTTTTTTTCATTTCTCTCATCCAGTCATCAAGTACCGAGCTCACCTTTTCAATCAAGATAAACCCTAGCACCACAGGCTAGTATCCTAAAAAATTTTAAGCCTAGGATACACTACAGAAATCTGAAACCTAAGCTCTGATACCACCTGTGACAGCCCCACCTTCCCCTAGGGCGAACCAAAGGGGTTCGGCGGACCGCTTGCCCAACTCTCGCCGGGACTCACTACGAACTCCCAAATATCGATCGAAACATTCATTCGTAAAGTCATCATTAAAAGTTATTAAAATTACCAATAAGTTCTCACAAAATACAAACCCCAAAATTTCATCAAAATTACATTGATAAAAACTCCAAAATACCATAAACCATCAAATTCATCCATTAATTCCAATCTTATACAAAATTAGGAAATCCTACAAAAGTACTAACTTCCTCGATTCATGTGCCTCACCTCGAAACCATTAAGGAAAACAAATTGGGGTGAGCTAGCTCGATGAGCCAAGAAAAGGCATGCAAGCATTAATCAAGCAAGTAGGAAAGCCAGGTAAATTCAGATATAAAAGCGTGTAAATCAATCATTTACTTGTACTATTGCAATTTTCACCAGGAGACTGTATTCTCAAAGAATCACTACTGAGGGCTCACATTAGACAAGAGTCTTGGAGGCGGGTTGGAGAACCCTCTTGAGCCTCTCTATCTACCATGAATATCTGAAGACGGTGGCGGGGCTCATACTGGGAAAATACAGGCGGTGTAAGGATACGGGGCTCTCAGGAGCCAATTTCCACGGTTAAGCAGTTGAGTCCATTCCATTCCAAACGTTGACTCTCTGTCAACTTAGCAAAGGTAAAGTCCGTAGAATCTCCACTTGGTACAACCTCCGACCAACAGTTCACCCTCTCGGGCCCGAAACCAAACAGGTAAGTAAAAGGGTAAAGCTACAACGAGCAATACCGAGCAAGACCTGCAATAGATCAAGCTCAAAGAACAGTACAAGGTTCACCAAGTTTCCGACCAAGCCCTTGCCGGGGGTCCCAAGGATCCCAAAGGTTTGGGTCCCCAAATATAACTTTTAAGTCGATGAATCTTTTCAATCGACATTTAGTTCAAGTCAAGTCAAGTAACAAGTCATGTTCATGCAAGTCAAGTAGAGGAGGACGAGTGCGGTAAAGTACACTCTAGCCTCAACAGTTCATATTCAAGTAAATATGTCAGGTAATTCAACAATTCATGCATTTGACACTCACCGAGGTCAAGAGCCTACAGCAAAAGCACGCGAGATCAATCGAGTTCTCCAGGATCTTCTTGATCACCTGAGACAAATATGGGTACAAATTACCTAGGTATACAACCAAGGTTTAGTAGTTTTCTCACTACCCTTATTTAGAAGATAACATTTTCAAGTCATGGGAAATGATCAAGTACTTTAATTCAAATCGCTAGGGTAATATTTGATAAATGTCTTTAAAATGTCTCAATTAGACTCAAGTCAAGTTCAAGATTCTCCAATTTGAGAATCAAGTGAAACACTAGGTTGGCAAGAAAATCAAGAAAGAGGGTCGACCATTTTCATGTCAAAGTTTCCAAGTTTTATGCCCTAAAATAAGTAAAAAAGAACGAAATGAGTTTTCTAGTTAATCGTCTAAACCTAGTTTAAGAACAAGTTAGTTCAATGAACTTCCATTTTGAGCTGAAATCTTTGAAAAATCGTAACTTGAGTTATACGAGTCCAAATTTTACAAGCCTGGTGCCGTTCGAAACCTATTTTAAAATTCTAAAACTTTGTAGAAGGTACCCAGTTAAAATTCTAGGTAGAAATTGCCCAGATTTTTGAGAAAGAAACTGCTACAGTACCAAAACAGGGCATGTCAGGTTGGTCGACCAGCCCAATTTGAAAATTCACTAAAAATTACAGAAAATGAATTGGACTCTTAAATTTATACAGTTTAAATTCCTACATAATTATTTTCAAATGCCACTGACAGCACTCAATTCCGACACTTGAGTAAGAAATTGTAATGGTTCAAACATGGAAGGTTCACAAAACTGAATTTTCTGGAATCCGAATTTACAGGGCAGAATTCTAAGCCTTGTTTGAGTGACGGTTTCTTGTCCAAAAATTACAAAATTTGGTACACTAATACGTCCATATATAAGCTAAGTTCATACCAAAATTCAACTAAAAACTCCCTCAGGAAGGCAGCTTTCTAATCGCCCAAAGTTCACTCAGTGAATTGCCTTGAACCAGTGAAGTTTTGATCTTCTTCTTCTAATCATCTTTAACATACCTAAACTACCACCAATTGACCCTATTTTCGAACCCAAGATAGTTTCAACCTTGCTAAGCCTAATGGTGGTCAAAAATGATGAAAGCTTTTATCAAACTTTTGCACTAAACAGCCCCAAAATTTCAGACAGCATGCTACTTCAAATTTCCAGATTTTGCTCCAACAATAACCATTATTGCAACCATTTTAGAGGGCTTTTTGTGGGAAAGTTTAATACCTTAAACCTCAACATTCAAGCATTAATAATCAGCCCCTAAACCTACAAAATACTAGCCACGAAATTAAGGAAAATTCAGCAAAATTCAACCCCCAAATCATCTCCTACTTCTCGGTTTTCCCCTTGAGGTTTCTCCTCCAATTTCCAACCCACAAATCAAACATATGCATACACATTTCATCATTTAGCAATTCTAGTAAACAAATTTACACATTTTGTGGGAACTCCAAGAGCCCACATATCAACCATAATCATCAAACGCAAATTAAAGAAAGCTTAACAACTTGAAATTCCAAAAACCAACTCTAGTCAAGGTTCTAGGAACCCATCAACATCCCAATCCTAATTTTATGCTTGGAATTTAAAGAATGAACAAAGATTAAACTTCTAGGGTTTTACCTCTTCCAAGAACTTAGCAAGAAAACCTCAAAGAACTAAGCTTCAACCACCCAGAGCTTCCTTCTCAAGTTCTACACCAAGCTTCAAGCTTGAGCCAAGATTAAGGCTTGATTGTGGTTGATTTTGGGAGGAAAATGGATGAAGAAAATGCTGAAATTTCAAGGGAAGGAAGAGAGGAGAGAGTCGACCAAAGAGAAAGGAAAAACTGAAATGTTTGAGTGGTAGTTTTGTAATAAATGGAAGAAATACAAGACAAGTTTTAAGGGTCAAAAGTCAAATGGAAATAGTAGTTTTGCTAGCAATTTTGGAGGAAAATAATTAACTCTCTTGGCTGCAATTTAAGGACAATCTGGCTAAGAGAGAGAGAGAGAAAAGGAAAAATTGAAGTGAATTGGGGAAATTAGATGGGTAAGCAGTCATGAGGTTAAAATCTAACTTTGGAAATTTGTCCAACTAGGGTTTTAAGGTTTCAAAACCCTACTTAATCTCACCGGTCCCTTGATTATATTCCTAACTACAGTGATCATCCTTACATTCCAGTACTACTTAAGTCATTGCCTGAATTTCTACCTCGAAAATGTGTTTTCTCATTTTGTCTAATTGATACAAAAAGAAATTTTAAAATAAGATGAATGGAATATTGAAAATCTACAGGAAAAATGAATATAAACTTGAATTAAGTTTTTTCTCAAAATAAAATAAATTTTCATCTAAATTTTTTTAAAAATATGTGTGAGAACGACATTAAAATAATTATACTGATTATTAACAATAATAATAATATTTAAAATAATAAATACTAACAATATTTAAAATAAATTTTTAGGCCCTCACATCTTTCCCTCTTAACAATTTAGTCTTGAAATTCATACTTGAATATGGAATAATTTTAGGTATTTCCTCCAAATTTCTTCCTCTAACCCTCAAGTTACTTCCCCGACGCCTTGGTTCATCCACAATATTTTCAATAAAGGAATTTGCTTGTTCCTCAAAATTTTCACCTTGCTAAACAAATAATTTTGGATACTTTTGCATTTCTTCTTCCACTTCCCAAGTTGCCTCCTCAATGTCGTGATTTCTCCAAAGAATCTTGACTAAAGGGATTTTTTTAGTTCTCAAGTTCTTTACTTTTCTGCTTCGGAAGTTTCCTAGAAGTTACCTTAAGCACCTAAGACAATTACACTCAATGACCACCAAAACTGAACCATTTCAAACTAATTCCCTTAAACCATCACGAAACCTATTTGAAAAGGAAGATCCACACACTTAAACAACTACTGTAACACCTAAAGAGGAAATCAAAATTTTCGAAAACCTTCATTTAAAAGAGGATTTAAAACTATAAGAGACCTCGTTTTTCATCCACGAAATCAAACTCGAATCAAATCACCATTTCCAAAGTAAAGTCATAAGTAAATAAAAAAAAAACACATTTTTTTTTCAAACTAGAAAATTCCAACTTTGCATATCCATAAATTGAAAAACTTACCAACTGTATACCACTGGAAAATAGACTCAAAGTACTACAACTGTTCAAAAGACATTTTCTCAAAACTCAATTCGTAAATAAGACAAATTTGACCTCAAGTGATAGCTTTAACAAGTAGAAAAACAGAACAAGTTTGAAATTTTAGTAAATTTTGAAGAACTATTGGTGCTTATTGAGATTGAGAGAAATCTAAAATTTACAAGGTTGAAAAACTCTTGTCTAGTTTCAAATCTAATAAACAAAACCCAAATTAAAATTTCGTTTTAAGCAGATATCAAAATTTTCTAAAATTGTGCAATGCTCCCTGAGGAGATGTCTAGCAAAACGAAGTTCAAGAAATTATCCCTTTTTAACTTCTAAATTCACATTTAAAAGTCAACATTGAACAAAGATTATTGAGCAATATTTTACCAAAATTTGTAAGAAAATAGGGCTAAAGGTAGCGGAATGGATCCGGCCAGCAAGGGGGTATTTCTAGAGATTCCACCAAGATTCTCGCATCAATCTCACAACTATAATTCATCAATCTCATGAAATAACCATAATACATAACAATCGACATATATTTAGCTATTAACCATCAAGATTGACCAACAAGTTTACACTACAAAGTATGGAAAATCTTCAAGTCATCTAACCTGGTATTCGGGTTTTAAAAGATCCCTTCAATAACCTAAGCTCATCTAAGCATAAATAACTAGATTTAAACCATAAAACTTATAGGTCCAAAGAGTTCAAGCTCTTCCTGCTAGTATAGTTTCAATCCTAGTCAAGATAAGTCTTAGATCTCTAAGATTCATCACAAGATTTACCTTTCCCTCAAACTTAACCAAGGAGCAAGTGAAGTTGGATGTGATAGTGGTCTTGGAGCAAAGTCTATGGAAGAAAAGATGAAATCTTTCTCTTCTATTTGGAGCTTGAAGAACCGGCTAGAAAAGAGTAAAAGGTGAAGAAAATTGTTGAAAAATCTTGCCTCTCTCATGTCTATAGGACCGGCTTCAAGAAAGGAAGAGAATGAAGATTCATGTTGGTGATTTTCTTGAAAGATGGATGCAAGAATGAAGATTAATTGAAGTCTTGCAAGGAATGAGTGGTGGAGGTGATGCCAATTGTCATCCTCTCATTGCTTGAAACTCTTATGAAATCTTATCTTATTCACTACTTCGCCTCTTTCACATTTAACTCTTTTTGATTTCAATAAAATGCAACATACACCCCATGAATTATCTCTTTACCCTCATTCACTAACCCTCAACTTGGACTCTTGATTATCTCCCATGTTTTGGGGTTGCCTAGCCTACGCCTTAATCCTCGACCTCGCTCTCGATCTCGTCTATCGTCCATAATCTTTATAGAAGGTTGACATTTTTTTTTAAAAGGAGATACGAAAATGAAATGTAATAAAATAAAATAGAATAAGGGAGGATGAAATATAATGAAATAACACCAAAGTAAAGTAAACAATTAACAAGTTAAATTTTGGGAACTAACAAGAGAATTTCTTAGAATCAACCAAATTTCCATACATATATATTCCGAGAGAATCAAGTACATCACGGTGGCATGTTTATCACAAAAGGACGCACAAAATCGTTTTCACGGCCATTTTACTAAGCAAAAGCATAATAATGAAAGCGATAAATAAACATGCACCCACAGAGACGAGAATCATCCTAGTGGTTTCTCTTTACAAAAGGGTTAAAACATGTCCATAAGACCAATCACAACATCTATATATATAAAGCAACCATTAAGTTCACAAGAGAGAACCTTACTAGGTACACAACTAGGTCAATCGATCATAACGCTAGTAGATCTAATCTCCTAGTTCAGTTTCGGCTCAGATCAGGTATTAGGATCCCATTGGACTACACAAGACTATCTATCAATCTTTCTTTCTATAGTCCCTCGGTCATAGATTGACTTCAGTGTTCCAAGAGGTATTAACTCTAAAAGTCAACCTTGATTTCGCAAAATTATTCAGGCTTAGATACAAGTTCCAACTTATGGGTTCGCACCCTCATTCTCAAACTAAGACCCTTGTCGAACCAAAACATACATAATGCATCAATGTATATAAAGGTTTTATGAAAATTAGTGTAGTTACAAGTAGTGAAAACTTTCAAGGTTAAAATCTTCAATTTCATTCAAACTCATTAAGTTGTCTTCGAGTAAATCAAGTAATATGCCTTGTGCATACTCAGATTGTTTTATTACAAAAATAAGGCGTAAGATGTTTTGTGATTCTGTCAAATGTTGAGTTTAAAAGTTAGTAAGTCTCTTTTCACACCTCAGGTGTAAAGTTGCCAAAACTTTCAAAATTAAAACACTTCTTGTCTTCCAAAACCGCCCCAGTTTCTTGTTCAAATCATGAGAACTCAACATGCTTGATGAGGTTAAATGAAAGAGTTTTTAAAATAAACCAAAGATATAAAATTTGAAACATCATGGAAAACAAATAAGGAAACCTCGATCAAAACACTTCCTTGCTAACTCTCATTAGATCCCAAAGTCGCACATCACATAATAACAAATAAAGATTAGGAAGGGTATCTCTTAATCATCCACCAATTGGATCACTAGGAATTTAATATCTCTCCAGTCTAAAATCCCCTTAGTACTAGCCACAATAGAGAGCTCTCGATTCAACACCAACCACAATTAGGAAGGGGGGGTATAGTTATTCACACTCTTAAGAAAATCTCTTACAAGCACACATCCAGAATTAAAGTCTTAGTCCCTTCATGTCAATTCCTATCAGTTTTTTTTTCATTTCTCTCATCCAGTCATCAAGTACCAAACTCACCTTTTCAATCAAGAAACACTCTAGCACCACAGGCTAGTATCCTAAAAAATTTTAATCCTAGGATACACTACAGAAATCTGAAACCTAAGCTCTGATACCACATGACCTTCCCTAGAGGCGAACCAAAGGGTTCGGCGGACCGCCTGCCCAACTCTCGCCGGGACTCACTACGAACTCCCAAATATCGATCGAAACATTCATTCGTAAAGTCATCATTAAAAGTTATTAAAATTACCAATAAGTTCTCACAAAATACAAACCCCAAAATTTCATCAAAATTACATTGATAAAAACTCCAAAATACCATAAACCATCAAATTCATCCATTAATTCCAATCTTATACAAAATGAGGAAATCCTACAAAAGTACTAACTTCCTCGATTCATGTGCCTCACCTCGAAACCTGTTAAGGAAAACAAATTGGGGTGAGCTAACGCTCAGTGAGGCCAAGAAAAGGCATGCAAGCACGTAATCAAGCAAGTAGGAAAGCCAGTAAATTCAGATATAAAAGCGTGTAAATCAATCATTCACTTGTACTATTGCAATTTTCACCAGGAGACTGTATTCTCAAGGAATCACTACTCGAGGGCTCACATTAGACAAGAGTCTTGGAGTTGGGTTCGGAGAACCCTCTTCGAGCCTCTCTATCTACAGTGAATATGCGCAAGAACAGTGAGCAGGGCTCATACAGGAAAAATACACAGAAGCAGGTAAGGATACGGGGCTCTCAGGAGCCAATTTCCACGGTTAAGCAGTTGAGTCCATTCCATTCCAAACGTTGACTCTCCGTCAACTTAGCAAAGGTAAAGTCCGTAGAATCTCCACTTGGTACAACCTCCGACCAACAGTTCACCCTCTCGGGCCCGAAACCAAACAGGTAAGTAAAAAGGGTAAAGCTACAACGAGCAATACCGAGCAAGACCTCTGCAATAGATCAAGCTCAAAGAACAGTACCTAAGGTTCACCAAGTTTCCCGACCAAGCCCTTGCCGGCTCGGGTCCCAAGGATCCCCAAAAGGTTTGGGCGTCCCCAAATATAACTTTTAAGTCGATGAATCTTTTCAATCGACATTTAGTTCAAGTCAAGTCAAGTAACAAGTCATGTTCATGCAAGTCAAGTAGAGGAGGACGAGTGCGGTAAAGTACACTCTCGCCTCAACAGTTCATATTCAAGTAAATATGTCAGGTAATTCAACAATTCATGCATTTGACACTCACCAGGGTCAAGAGCCTACAAGCAAAAGCACCTTGAGATCAATCGAGTTCTCCGGGATCTTCTTGATCACCTGAGACAAATATGGGTACAAATTACCTAGGTATACAACCAAGGTTTAGTAGTTTTCTCACTACCCTTATTTAGAAGATAACATTTTCAAGTCATGGGAAATGATCAAGTACTTTAATTCAAATCGCTAGGGTAATATTTGATAAATGTCTTTAAAATGTCTCAATTAGACTCAAGTCAAGTTCAAGATTCTCCAATTTGAAAATCAAGTGAAACATTAGGTTGGCACGAAAATCAAGAAAGAGGGTCGACCATTTTCATGTCAAAGTTTCCAAGTTTTATGCCCTAAAATAAGTAAGAAAGAACGAAATGAGTTTTCTAGTTAATCGTCTAAACCTAGTTTAAGAACAAGTTAGTTCAATGAACTTCCATTTTGAGCTGAAATCTTTGAAAAATCGTAACTTGAGTTATACGAGTCCAAATTTTACAAGCTTGGTACCGTTAGAAACCTATTTTAAAGTTATAAAACTTTGTAGAAGGTACCCAGTTAAAATTCTAGGTAGAAATTGCCCAGATTTTTGAGAAAGAAACTGCTACAGTACCAAAACAGGGCATGTCAGGTTGGTCGACCAGCCCAATTTGAAAATTCACTAAAAATTACAGAAAATGAATTGGACTCTTAAATTTATACAGTTTAAATTCCTACATAAGAAGTTTCAAATGCCACTGACACTCAATTCCGACACTTGAGTAAGAAATTATAATGGTTCAAACATGGAAGGTTCACAAAACTGAATTTTCTGGAATCAATTTACAGGGAAGAATTATAAGCCTTGTTTGAGTGACGGTTTCTTGTCCAAAAATTACCAAATTTGGTACACTAATACATCCATATATAAGGGAAGTTCATACCAAAATTCAACTAAAAACTCCCTCAGGAAGGAAGCTTTCTAATCGCCCAAAGTTCACTCAGTGAATTGCTTTGAACCAGTGAAGTTTTGATCTTCTTCTTCTAATCATCTTTAACATACCTAAACCAATTGACCCTATTTTCGAACCCAAGATAGTTTCAACCTTGCTAAGCCTAATGGTGGTCAAAAATGATGAAAGCTTTTATCAAACTTTTGCACTAAACAGCCCCAAAATTTCAGACAGCATGCTACTTCAAATTTCCAGATTTTGCTCCAACTTAATAACCATTATTGCAACCATTTTTAGAGGGCTTTTTGTGGGAAAGTTTAATACCTTAAACCTCAACATTCAAGCATTAATAATCAGCCCCTAAACCTACAAAATAGCAGCCACCAAATTAAGGAAAATTCAACCCCCAAATCATCTCCTCCTTCTCAGTTTTCCCCTTGAGGTTTCTCCTCCAATTTCCAACCCACAAATCAAACATATGCATACATATTTCATCATTTAGCAATTCTAGTAAACAAATTTACACATTTTGTGGGAACTCCAAGAGCCCACATATCAACCATAATCATCAAACGCAAATTAAAGAAAGCTTAACAACTTGAAATTCCAAAAACCAACTCTAGTCAAGGTTCTAGGAACCTATCAACATCCCAATCCTAATTTTATGCTTGGAATTTAAAGAATGAACAAAGATTAAACTTCTAGGGTTTTACCTCTTCCAAGAACTTAGCAAGAAAACCTCCAAAGAACTAAGCTTCAACCACCCCAGAGCTTCCTTCTCCAAGTTCTACACCAAGCTTCAAGCTTGAGTCAAGATTAAGGCTTGATTGTGGTTGATTTTGGGAGGAAAATGGATGAAGAAAATGCTGAAATTTCAAGGGAAGGAAGAGAGGAGAGAGTCGGCCAAAGAGAAAGGAAAAAACTGAAATGTTTGAGTGGTAGTTTTGTAATAAATGGAAGAAATACAAGACAAGTTTTTAAGGGTCAAAAGTCCAAATGGAAATAATAGTTTTGCTAGCAATTTTGGAGGGAAAAGAATTAACTCTCTTGGCTGCAATTTAAAGGACAGTCTCGGCTAAGAGAGAGAGAGAGAGAAGAAAAGGAAAAATTGAAGTGAATTGGGGGAAATTAGATGGGTAAACAGTCGCAGGTTAAAATCCTAACTTTCGGGAAATTTGTCCAACTAGGGTTTTAAGGTTTCAAAACCCTACTTAATCTCACTTCTGGTCCCTTGATTATATTCCTAACTTACGAGTGATCATCCTTACATTCCAGTACTACTTAAGTCATTGCCTGAATTTCTACCTCGAAAAATGTGTTTTTCTCATTTTCTGTCTAATTGATACAGAAAGAGCGAATTTTAAAATAAGATGAATGGAATATTGAAAATCTACCTGAAAAATGAATATAAACTTGAATTAAGTTTTTCTTTCTCAAAAATAAAATAAATTTTCATCTAAATTTTTTTGAAAAATATGTGTGAAAATAACATTAAAATAATTATACAGATTATTAACAATAATAATAATATTTAAAATAATAAATACTAACAATATTTAAAAATAAATTTTTTAGGCCCTCACATCTTTCCCCTCTTAACAGAATTTCGTCTTCGAAATTCATACTTGAATTATGGAATAATTTTAGGTATTTCCTCCAAATTTCTTCCTCTAACCCTCAAGTTACTTCCCCAACGCCTTGGTTCATCCACAATATTTTCAATAAAGGAATTTGCTTGTTCCTCAAAATTTTCACCTTGCTAAACAAATAATTTTGGATACTTTTGCATTTCTTCTTCCACTTCCCAAGTTGACTCCTCAATGTCGTGATTTTTCCAAAGAATCTTGATTAAAGGGATTTTCTTAGTTCTCAAGTTCTTTACTTTTCTGCTTCGGAAGTTTCCTAGAAGTTACCTTGAGCACCTAAGACAATTACACTCAATGACCACCAAAACTGAACCATTTCAAACTAATTCCCTTAAACCATCACGATACTTAATTGAAAAGGAAGATCCACACACTTAAATAACTACTATAACACCTAAAGAGGAAATCAAAATTTTCGAAAACCTTCATTTAAAAGAGGATTTAAAACTATAAGAGACCTCGTTTTTCGTCCATGAAATCAAACTCGAATCAAATCACCATTTCCAAAGTAAAGTCATAAGTTAAAAAAAAAAAACACATTTTTTTTTTCAAACTAGAAAATTCCAACTTTGCATATCCATAAATTGAAAAATTTACCAACTGTATACCACTGGAAAATAGACTCAAAGTACTACAACTGTTCAAAAGACATTTTCTCAAAACTCAATTCGTAAATAAGACAAATTTGACCTCAAGTGATAGCTTTAACAAGTAGAAAAACAGAACATGTTTGAAATTTTAGTAAATTTTGAAAAACTATTGGTGCTTATTGAGATTGAGAGAAATCTAAAATTTACAAGGTTGAAAAACTCTTGTCTAGTTTCAGATCTAATAAACAAAACCCAAATTAAAATTTTGTTTTAAGCCGCGATATCAAAATTTTCTAAAATTGTGCAATGCTCCCTGAGGAGATGTCTAGCAAAACGAAGTTCAAGAAATTATCCCTTTTTAACTTCTAAATTCACATTTAAAAGTCAACATTGAACAAAGATTATTGAGCAATATTTTACCAAAATTTGTAAGAAAATAGGGCTAAAGGTAGCGGAATGGATCCGGCCAGCAAGGGGGTGTTTCTAGAGATTCCACCAAGATTCTCGCATCAATCTCACAACTATAATTCATCAATCTCATGAAATAACCATAATACATAACAATCGACATATATTTAGCTATTAACCATCAAGATTGACCAACAAGTTTACACTACAAAGTATGGAAAATCTTCAAGTCATCTAACCTGGTATTCGGGTTTTAAAAGATCCCTTCAATAACCTAAGCTCATTTAAGCATAAATCATTAGATTTAAACCATAAAACTTATAGGTCCAAAGAGTTCAAGCTCTTCCTGCTAGTATAGTTTCAATCCTAGTCAAGATAAGTCTTAGATCTCTAAGATTCATCACAGGATTTACCTTTCCCTCAAACTTAACCAAGGAGCAAGTGAAGTTGGATGTGATAGTGGTCTTGGAGCAAAGTCTATGGAAGAAAAGATGAAATCTTTCTCTTCTATTTGGAGCTTGAAGAACCGGCTAGAAAAGAGTAAAAGGTGAAGAAAATTGTTGAAAAATCTTGCCTCTCTCATGTCTATAGGACCGGCTTCAAGAAAGGAAGAGAATGAAGATTCATGTTGGTGATTTTCTTGAAAGATGGATGCAAGAATGAAGATTAATTGAAGTCTTGCAAGGAATGAGTGGTGGAGGTGATGCCAATTGTCATCCTCTCATTGCTTGAAACTCTTATGAAATCTTATCTTATTCACTACTTCGCCTCTTTCACATTTAACTCTTTTTGATTTCAATAAAATGCAACATACACCCCATGAATTATCTCTTTACCCTCATTCACTAACCCTCAACTTGGACTCTTGATTATCTCCCATGTTTTGGGGTTGCCTAGCCTACGCCTTAATCCTCGACCTCGATCTCGATCTCATCTATCGTCCATAATCTTTATAGAAGGTAGACATTTTTTTTAAAAGGAGATACGAAAATGAAATGTAATAAAACAAAATAGAATAAGGGAGGATGAAATATAATGAAATAACACCAAAGTAAAATAAACAATTAACAAGTTAAATTTTGGGAACTAACAAGAGAATTTCTTAGAATCAACCAAATTTCCATACATATATATTCCGAGAGAATCAAGTACATCACGGTGGCATGTTTATCACAAAGGGCCTAAATCGTTTTCACGGCCATTTTACTAAGCAAAAGCATAATAATGAAAGCGATAAATAAACATGCACCCACAGAGACGAGAATCACCCTAGTGGTTTCTCTTTACAAAAGGGTTAACACATGTCCATAAGACCAATCACAACATATATATATATATATATATAAAGCAATCATTAAGTTCACAAGAGAGAACCTTACTAGGTACACAACTAGATCAATCGATCATAATGCTAGTAGATCTAATCTCCTAGTTCAGTTTCGGCTCAGATCAGGTATTAGGATCCCATTGGACTACACAAGACTATCTATCAATCTTTCTTTCCATAATCCCTCGGTCATAGATTGACTTCAGTGTTCCAAGAGGTTTTAACTCTAAAAGTCAACCTTGATTTCGCAAAATTATTCAGGCTTAGATACAAGTTCCAACTTATGGGTTCGCACCCTTATTCTCAAACTAAGACCCTTGTCAAACCAAAACATACATAATGCATCAATGTATATAAAGGTTTTATGAAAATTAGTGTAGTTACAAGTAGTGAAAACTTTCAAGGTTAAAATCTTCAATTTCATTCAAACTCATTAAGTTGTCTTCGAGTAAATCAAGTAATATGCCTTGTGCATACTCAGATTGTTTTATTACAAAAATAAGGCGTAAGATGTTTTGTGATTCTGTCAAATGTTGAGTTTAAAAGTTAGTAAGTCTCTTTTCACACCTCAGGTGTAAAGTTGCCAAAACTTTCAAAATTAAAACACTTCTTGTCTTCAAAAACCGCCCCAGTTTCTTGTTCAAATCATGAGAACTCAACATGCGTGATGAGGTTAAATGAAAGAGTTTTTAAAATAAACCAAAGATATAAAATTTAAAACATCATGGAAAACAAATAGGGAAACCTCGATCAAAACACTTCCTTGCTAACTCTCATTAGATCCCAAAGTCGCACATCACATAATAACAAATATAGATTAGGAAGGGTATCTCTTAATCATCCACCAATTGGATCACTAGGAATTTAATATCTCTCCGATCTAAAATCCCTTAAGTACTAGCCACAATAGAAAGCTCTCGATTCAACACCAACCACAATTAGGAAGGGGGGGGGTATAGTTATTCACACTCTTAAGAAAATCTCTTACAAGCACACATCCAGAATTAAAGTCTTAGTCCCTTCATGTCAATTCCTATCAGTTTTTTTTTTTTCATTTCTCTCATCCAGTCATCAAGTACCGAGCTCACCTTTTCAATCAAGAAACACTCTAGCACCACAGGCTAGTATCCTAAAAAATTTTAAGCCTAGGATACACTACAGAAATCTGAAACCCTAGCTCTGATACCACCTGTGACAGCCCCACCTTCCCCTAGGGCGAACCAAAGGGGTTCGGCGGACCGCTTGCCCAACTCTCGTCGGGACTCACTACGAACTCCCAAATATCGATCGAAACATTCATTCGTAAAGTCATCATTAAAAGTTATTAAAATTACCAATAAGTTCTCACAAAATGCAAACCCCAAAATTTCATCAAAATTACATTGATAAAAACTCCAAAATACCATAAACCATCAAATTCATCCATTAATTCCAATCTTAAACAAAATGAGGAAATCCTAGAAAAGTACTAACTTCCTCGATTCATGTGCCTCACCTCGAAACCTGTTAAGGAAAACAAATTGGGGTGAGCTAACGCTCAGTGAGGCCAAGAAAAGGCATGCAAGCACGTAATCAAGCAAGTAGGAAAGCCAGTAAATTCAGATATAAAAGCGTGTAAATCAATCATTCACTTGTACTATTGCAATTTTCACGGGCTGTATTCTCAAGGAATCACTACTCGAGGGCTCACATTAGACAAGAGCCTTGGAGCTGGGTTCGGAGAACCCTCTTCGAGCCTCTCTATCTACAGTGAATATGCGCAAGAACAGTGAGCAGGGCTCATACAGGAAAAATACACAGAAGCAGGTAAGGATACGGGGCTCTCAGGAGCCAATTTCCACGGTTAAGCAGTTGAGTCCATTCCATTCCAAACGTTGACTCTCCGTCAACTTAGCAAAGGTAAAGTCCCAGAATCTCCACTTGGTACAACCTCCGACCAGCAGTTCACCCTCTGGACTGAAACCAAGCAGGTAAGTAAAAGGGTAAAGCTACAACGAGCAATACCGAGCAATACCTACGCAATAGATCAAGCTCAAAGAAGCGGTACCTAAGGTTCACCAAGTTTCCGACCAAGCCCTTGCCGACTTCGGGTCCCAAGGATCCCAAGGTTTGGGTCCCCAAATATAACTTTTAAGTCGATGAATCTTTTCAATCGACATTTAGTTCAAGTCAAGTCAAGTAACAAGTCATGTTCATGCAAGTCAAGTAGAGGAGGACGAGTGCGGTAAAGTACACTCTCGCCTCAACAGTTCATATTCAAGTAAATATGTCAGGTAATTCAACAATTCATGCATTTGACACTCACCGAGGTCAAGAGCCTACAGCAAAAGCACGCGAGATCAATCGAGTTCTCCGGGATCTTCTTGATCACCTGAGACAAATATGGGTACAAATTACCTAGGTATACAACCAAGGTTTAGTAGTTTTCTCACTACCCTTATTTAGAAGATAACATTTTCAAGTCATGGGAACTGATCAAGTACTTTAATTCAAATCGCTAGGGTAATATTTGATAAATGTATTTAAAATGTCTCAATTAGACTCAAGTCAAGTTCAAGATTCTCCAATTTGAAAATCAAGTGAAACATTAGGTTGGCACGAAAATCAAGAAAGAGGGTCGACCATTTTCATGTCAAAGTTTCCAAGTTTTATGCCCTAAAATAAGTAAGAAAGAACGAAATGAGTTTTCTAGTTAATCGTCTAAACCTAGTTTAAGAACAAGTTAGTTCAATGAACTTCCATTTTGAGCTGAAATCTTTGAAAAATCGTAACTTGAGTTATACGAGTCCAAATTTTACAAGCCTGGTACCGTTGGAAACCTATTTTAAAGTTCTAAAACTTTGTAGAAGGCACCCAGTTAGAATTCTAGGTAGAAATTGCCCAGATTTTTGAGAAAGAAACTGCTACAGTACCAAAACAGGGCATGTCAGGTTGGTCGACCAGCCCACTTTGAAAATTCACCAAAAATTACAGAAAATGAATTGGACTCTTAAATTTATACAGTTTAAATTCCTACATAAGAAGTTTCAAATGCCACTGACGGCACTCAATTCCGGCACTTGAGTAAGAAATTATAATGGTTCAAACATGGAAGGTTCACAAAACTGAATTTTCTGGAATCCGAATTTACAGGGAAGAATTATAAGCCTTGTTTGAGTGACGGTTTCTTGTCCAAAAATTACCAAATTTGGTACACTAATACATCCATATATAAGGGAAGTTCATACCAAAATTCAACTAAAAACTCCCTCAGGAAGGAAGCTTTCTAATCGCCCAAAGTTCACTCAGTGAATTGCTTTGAACCAGTGAAGTTTTGATCTTCTTCTTCTAATCATCTTTAACATACCTAAACCAATTGACCCTATTTTCGAACCCAAGATAGTTTCAACCTTGCTAAGCCTAATGGTGGTCAAAAATGATGAAAGCTTTTATCAAACTTTTGCACTAAACAGCCCCAAAATTTCAGACAGCATGCTACTTCAAATTTCCAGATTTTGCTCCAACTTAATAACCATTATTGCAACCATTTTTAGAGGGCTTTTTGTGGGAAAGTTTAATACCTTAAACCTCAACATTCAAGCATTAATAATCAGCCCTAAACCTACAAAATAGCAGCCACCAAATTAAGGAAAATTCAGCAAAATTCAACCCCCAAATCATCTCCTCCTTCTCGGTTTTCCCCTTGAGGTTTCTCCTCCAATTTCCAACCCACAAATCAAACATATGCATACACATTTCATCATTTAGCAATTCTAGTAAACAAATTTACACATTTTGTGGAAACTCCAAGAGCCCACATATCAACCATAATCATCAAACGCAATTTAAAGAAAGCTTAACAACTTGAAATTCCAAAAACCAACTCTAGTCAAGGTTCTAGGAATCCATCAACATCCCAATCCTAATTTTATGCTTGGAATTTAAAGAATGAACAAAGATTAAACTTCTAGGGTTTTACCTCTTCCAAGAACTTAGCAAGAAAACCTCCAAAGAACTAAGCTTCAACCACCCAGGCTTCCTTCTCAAGTTCTACACCAAGCTTCAAGCTTGAGTCAAGATTAAGGCTTGATTGTGGTTGATTTTGGGAGGAAAATGGATGAAGAAAATGCTGAAATTTCAAGGGAAGGAAGAGAGAGAGTCGACCAAAGAGAAAGGAAAAAACTGAAATGTTTGAGTGGTAGTTTTGTAATAAATGGAAGAAATACAAGACAAGTTTTAAGGGTCAAAGTCAAATGGAAATAGTAGTTTTGCTAGCAATTTTGGAGGGAAAATAATTAACTCTCTTGGCTGCAATTTAAGGACAATCTGGCTAAGAGAGAGAGAGAAGAAAAGGAAAAATTGAAGTGAATTGGGGAAATTAGATGGGTAAGCAGATCGGGGTTAAAATCTAACTTTGGAAATTTGTCCAACTAGGGTTTTAAGGTTTCAAAACCCTACTTAATCTAACTTCTGGTCCCTTGATTATATTCCTAACTTACGAGTGATCATCCTTACATTCCAATACTACTTAAGTCATTGCCTGAATTTCTACCTCGAAAAATGTGTTTTTCTCATTTTCTGTCTAATTGATACAGAAAGAGCGAATTTTAAAATAAGATGAATGGAATATTGAAAATCTACCTGAAAAATGAATATAAACTTGAATTAAGTTTTTTTTTTCTCAAAAATAAAATAAATTTTCATCTAAATTTTTTTGAAAAATATGTGTGAAAATGACATTAAAATAATTATACAGATTATTAACAATAATAATAATATTTAAAATAATAAATACTAACAATATTTAAAAATAAATTTTTTAGGCCCTCACATTAATTCCTATTTTGTATGAGTTTAGGAGATTGTAGCTGTTTCCTATTATAATTTGGTTCCTTGACCAAGTAATGTTCTTTATAAATAGTTAGATTGGCGTTCTACAAAAACACACGAAAAAGGGGGCAAGAGAAGTTCTTACTAGGTGAAAGGGTTATAAACGTGTTGGGTTTGAGATATTATTGGAATAGTTTGTGAATTCAAATAAAATCCTGTTAAGACGCATAACTTTAGACAAAGAAAAGGTTTTCAACATATTGAAAACCTATATAAAATCCATCCATAGATTAATGTGTGATTCTAGACCGGATTTTAATCCTACCATGGATTGTGAAAGTTGTGGGCTAGATTTGTGTCCTAGAATCAAGGCATAATGTAAATAATTATCCGAATAGAATCTGACCTACTAATTTGGTCGAGTATTAGTCAATCCGGCCATGAATTTGAGAATCTGACCCATCAATTCGGCCAACTACGTAGTCATTCGGCCATGGATTCGAAGCATCTATTGGTGGGTCCATTAAAGGAGACTAAAGAACCTCTTGATGACCATTACAATAATAAAACGGTTTTGGCATTTTTATAGTCTCTTGATGGTCATTTAAGTGAGGAAATTATGACTATTTAGTTTTGGTGTCTTTTGAAATGTTTCTTTCTATATAAGTGACAAGCTACTAATCTAACAAATGGACTTTAACCATTGATCATTCTTGTGAGGAATTTTAATATTTTCTATTGAGTTTTATTCTAAATCTTGTTGTATGATAGAGGTAATTTTCCATAATCTTGTAGTAAATACTTAATGTAATGGGGGCAAATAACACCTTAAGGATTGTATTTTCACATGCCTCAAAATCATTATCTTCTCCCCACTTTCATGTGAAATTTGGTTTTCTAAATTTCTACACTTTTGTAGTGCTTGTGAACCCCCAACACTAACAATCTTAAGGTATTATTTAGTGTTAGTTTGAGTGCTCCTTAGTGTGTCTAAGGATATACTAATGGAGTAGCACTCAATACTGCAAGTTAATGATGATGATTAGATATGACCTCCAATAGTGGTAAGGCATTGAAAGCAAGTGATGGTTGCGGTCAAGATGAAGTGCTGTGTAGTTTTCACAACTTGTTCATCACCATCAAACTTGTAGAGAAATCTAAATTGCAATTAGAGTTTAAGAAAACTCAAAAAGGTGCCGACAAATTTCTAGTTTTAAGTTTTGAATTTTGTATTCATTGTGGTGCAACTCTCATTGGCTTAATAGATGATCTATAAGTGTTGGTAATTAAACTTAAAGATTATAAAGTGGAGATTTTATGTTGTTTCATACTAGGAGTAAATTTAAATTACTTCCAAGTTGAAATGACTACAAAAGAAAATCATGAAGGATCATGTTTAAGGCATCTTTATGCAAAATAAAATGCTTGATTTCTCCAACAAGAGAAGTGGGTCTTGATCCTATGATGATTGGACTAAATACTAGTTCTAGGACTTGGAGTAAGTAGAATTGTTTAAGAATGGTGTATTTGTTGTACAAGATTGCATGATATGACTAACTTAATTATTAATAAATGTGTTAACCCTACTTATTTAGTTAAATATAGTTATCAATAAGTGCGTTATTTCTACTTATTTGATTGAATCTTCTTGTTCTTTGTGACTCAATAGTTTGTGACACGTGAATTTAGGTAATTATATTATTTATCAAAACTTAGTCTAAGAAAGAAAAGAAGTATATGATATGCACTCATATATAGTAACATGCTTTCATATATGATAATTGAAGTTACATTATCCTAGTTAGTGCTTGGTTGATATACGTGCATACGTATCTTTTGAAAAGATGGTTAATCACTATGTGCATGTGTCTCTAAGGAAGATACTTGAACAATGGCATGAGAAATTATGCATTTGTGTTATTCTAAGTGAATTTAGCTATGATAAATGTGATCAAGTGCATTTATTCTAAATTCTCTAAGAATATCTTGTGATTATAAGTTCCTAATTATTGCTATACAATAGCATGAGAAATGTGTATCTTTGGTTATTTTTAAGTGAATTTGTGGTGCAATATATGTGGTAAAGTGCATGTATTCTAAATTCTATCAAGAGTATGTTGATATAAGTTACTAATTTTTTATGTAAACAAATGCGTTGGAGATACTAAAGTATATTTATTTTTGAAGATCAATTGGTTGATCTTGGATAGATAAATACTATTTTTGGTATCAAAGTTAGGAAAATACTAGGGGTTGTAACTTGTGTAAGTCTCATTATTGATAAGATATTGAATAAGCTTTAATATCTAAAAGATTAAAGAAATGAATATTTCCTGTAATTCTAACTTGAAATTTTATGAAACTTGGGTAGTTCAATTGCTCAATTCACATGTTTCATTGTGATTGGATGATTGTTATTATGTAAGTGTAATTGGATAGTTGATGTTTGTGTTACTTTGTACAAACTCAGGTATTTCATGTCCTCATATAGGCCTATTGGGAAAGTATTTATTTAGTTTTATACTAGTTATTTAACTAGTGTGGCTTATCTATTTGAGTGATAATGTAATCCATGTGCTTCTAACAAGCAAGAGTGATTGCTTATTTCACCATAAAATTGAATATATAGATTCGGTTACTGGATGTGTAAAGAGGTGAAGTGGCTTAGGGGATGTTACTTGGTAAAAAGTAATGAATTGTGACCACAACCTATGTTTTCAACTTCTTTATTTTGGTTAGGGTGTAGTCTTTTTGTCTAGAGTCTTAATTAAGGTGATTATTGGTAAATCTAGACATGGTAGTCTAAGACTTAAGTGTTTTAGACAAAGTGTAATAAGTATGTCGTTGTGTGTATTGTATAAGTAAGAATACACAACTCTTAAGGATATCTGCTGACTAAACTATTTAGAGATTTGGTGTATGTAACGTCATTGTATGGGATTGGAAACCATTTTAATTAAAATCACAAAACAGTGGGAACCCTACCTTGATTCTAGCACTACCACTAGATGAAAAGATTTAAAGGGTAATAACAAGATGTGATGTGATTATGAGCACTCGAATTTACCCTACTAGTGCTTTAAATGGGAGGTTGAATGTATGTTGAGATACATTCTTAATGAAATTGTAAATTCTCTTAGTGTTTTGTTACATAAAATTTATGAGTGATTTCACCTAAATGACCATAGGAGTGGTGCCCCTTCTAAAAAGGTTTTGCACTTTGTAAATGATCAAGATCTAGAATTGAGCATATGGCTGGTAAAAATGTTAAAGTATTTTGTGAATTGATCAAGGTCTAAAATACCATGTGTGTGGTATTTCTTGGTTAATTTACAAATCTTGATTTAATGTTTTAAACAACCATGATTTGATTAGCTCTAAGTGATACGCTAACACAAAGAGAAATTTTGATTCTAACGATATCTCTATGCATGGTGTTTTTTATGTATTAGTTTGTTTATTTCATTCATAAATTAAGTGGGGATTGTTGGAATAGTTTGTGAATTGAAATGAAATTAAACCTTGTTAAGACTCATAACTTTGGACAAAAAATGTTTTTAACATATTGAAAAGCTATGTAAAATCCATCCATGGATTGATGTGTGATTCTGGACCGGATTCTAATCCTGCCATGGATTGTGAAGATTATGAACCAGATTTAGGCCCGTTTGATAAAACTGAAATCTGAAATCTGAAGTCTGAATTCATTAAGTCACTGAATTGTTAAGTGGTGAATCTAATACAACTTTTGTCTGAATCTAAACACTGAACGTATTATGCCTGTTTGACAATTATAGACGACTGAATGCTGAATTTCTTATATTTTACAATTTTGGCCTTATATTGACTTGTTTATAAATGATCTATATTGGTATATTTTACTAGTAGTACATATGATTTAATTTTATTTAAAATAAAAATTATTTATTAGAAAAGAATGAACTAAAAATGAATGAACTATTATCAAAAAAATAAGAATTATTTATTAGAAAAAGAATGAAGTATTATAAAAAAAAGAAAAAGAATGAGCTAAAAATGAAAATAAAATTACAATATAACAAATTTATTTGATAAAATATAAATGCTAGTCTATCAAATGTTATAAATACAATTAATCAAAAAAGCTAAAAATGTTGATTTTTAATTTGCTCACATAAGTTGACCATAAAAGTTTGATCAGCTTGTCGTGATTCTCCTCTGTATTCTGCATTTTCTGGGTTATCTTCAGCATGTTGCTCATTTTTGTACCACAATTTCTTCATTCTCAAAGATTATATTTCTAGTCAGTTTGTATTGCCTATATTTCTATTTCTATCATGGAAGATTATTTGTCCATTAACTGTATAAATCAAATACATAGATGAAGCATAGATTTTTATTGAATATAAGTATGAATGACAACTACACAGTAGAAATAAAGCATATGCATAAAGTTAATATTTACCTTTATGCTAAAAAATTGAATGTTTCAATGGGTAAATTTCTTAAGAATGAAGGTTGACAAAAAAAAAAAAGAAAAATTGGAGAAGAGGTTGATAAATCGCCCTGGTGGTTTCTCTTTACAAAAAGGTTACAAAATATGCTACACGTAGAGGCCACAAAATACAAATAGTCATGTAGTCACAAGCATAGGCCTCACAAGCCTCACCCCATCTAATCCACTTACAAAACATTCAAAAGACTAAGACTTTCATAGTCTAGTTCATAACTAGATTTTCACCTTACATCTAGGAGGATTTAAGACCAAACGATATCAACATTTGGTTGTACTAATCATTACATCAAGTGCCAAGTTCAAAACTCCTAGCATAAATATAACTCTAGGTTTTACGACAATTTCTTATTTGGTGTTCGAGGCTTCCACACCTTAAACATGCTCCCATCTTTCTCCAACACTCATCTGTAGGATGAGATTTTTGACAGAAATCACACTTAGCAGCTCTGAGTCGCCACGCAAGAGGTCCACTAGATTTTAGTTTCCTTCCTTTACCTTCAGCAGCATGTTCATCTTGGTTAATCTCTTTACGCTTCCCTTTAACATTAAGAGAGCTTCCCAACTGATTTCTAACTTGAGTGTTAGGAGTATCTCGAAATTCAATTTAGGTAGTTGAGTGCACCATATCAAATTTATGTTTCATCTCCTCTAGTATGGCTTCATGTTTCTTCTTCATTTCCACGTACTTGCTTATTAGCTCAGTCTTTTCCTTATATTCTTGTTCCCATCGTCCTTCCCAATATTTAGCAAGTTCCGTCTGAAATCCTAAGTCCTTTCGAAGAGCCTCTACGTCTTCGTGTGAATCCTCCAAGTTCGCCATGTCACAGATTCCTTTTACTCCCGAATTTAACCTGCTAAGGAAACCAAAATTGCCAGGTTAATATTTAATCACAATGGAGCTCTAACCATTTAGAGCTCAACTCTTTGAAATCCAATATAAGGACTCTCATGAACTTCGTGAATCGAATCGTGTCTTTGCTTATCTCAACTCTATATTCGAGATCATTATCCTTAAAATATCCCAAATAGATCTTTAACCTAGGCTCTGATACCACCTGTGCAGCCCCACCTCTCCCAAGGGCGAACCCAAGGGTATCAGTGCTCACTCTCGCTAGGACTCACTACAAATCCTCAATCATAGTACAGACTTCAAATAATCATACTTCAAGATCTCTAAAATAATAATACAAGCATTTATTCTTATAATCCTTAATTGAGGTCCAACAATATATGATAGTTAACTTACAAAAATAAATCCTCAATAATGTCTATTAAAATTCCGATAACATCAATTTTAGGTACAATAAACCATTAACTTCACAATTTAATATTAAGTCTATACAAAATTACGAAAATCCTACCCAAGTAACTAGTTCCTCGATCTACGTTCTCCACTCCAAGACCTGTTAAGGAAAATAAACTGGGGTGAGCTAACGCTCAGTGAGGCCAAGGAAAGGCATGCAAACACATAATCAAGCAAGTAGGAAAGTCGGTAAATTTAGATATAAAAGCATGTAAATCAAACAATCAGTTGTACTATTGCAACTTTCACCAGGAGACCGTATTCCGAAGGAATCACTACTCGAGGGCTCACATTAGACAAAAGTCTTAGAGCTGGGTTCGGAGAACCCTCTTCGAGCCTCTCTATCTACAGTGAATATGCTCAAGCACAGTGAGCAGTGTTCATGCAGGGAAAATACACAGTGGATGGGGCTCTCAGGAGCCAATTTCCACTGCTTAGTAGTTGAGTCTATTCCATCGCAAACGTTGATTCTCCGTCAACTTAGCAAAGGTAAAGTCATAGAATCTCCACTTAGTACAACCTCAGTCCAACAGCGGTTCACCCTCTGGTCCCGAAACCAAGCGGTAAGTATAAAGGTAAAGCTACAGAGCAATACCGAGCAAGACCTCTTCAATAGGTCAAGCTCAAAGAATAGTACCTAGGTTCACCAACTTCCCGACCAAGCCTTGCCGGGTCCTAAGGATCCCAAGAGGTTTGGGCGTCCCCATTTATAACTTTTAAGTCGATGGATTATTCCAATCGACATTCAGTTCCAGTCAAGTCAAGTAACAGTCATGTACATGCAAGTCAAGTAAAGAGGGCGGCGATAAAGTACACTCGTCTCAGCTTTACTTTCAAATAAACATGTCGGTAATTCAACAATTCATGCACTTGACACTCACTGAAGTCAAGAGTCTAAGGCAAAAGCACGCAAGATCAATTGAGTTTTCGGAATCTTCATCACACCGAGACAAATATGAGTATTTTAATTCAAGTCACTAGAATAATATTTGATAGATGTTTTTAAAAATGTCTCAATGAGACTCAAGTCAAGTTCAATAAACTTCCATGTTGAGCTGAAATATTTGAAAAATCGTAACTCGGGTTTTACAAGTCAGAATTTTGCACTTGGTACCGTTGGAAACCACTTGAAATGTTATACAACTTTGTAGAAGATACCCAATTAAAATTCTGGACGGAATTAGCCCATATTTTCGAGAAACAGGAGGCTACAGTATCAAAATAGGGCATATCAGATTGGTCGACCAGCCCACTTTGAAAGTTCACCAAAAATTACAGAAAATTAATTGGCCTCTAAAATTCATATGGTTTAAATTACTATGTACGAAGTTTCAAACGCCACCGACGGTACTCAATTCCAACGCTCGAGCAAGAAATTAAAGCAGTTCAAACAGAGGGTTCAAAAATCTGAAATTTCTGTTTTCCAGTTTTGCAGGGCATACTTCTAGGCTATATTTGAGTGACGAATTCTACTTCAAAAATCACCAAATTTGGTCACTAATACTTCCATATATCAACTAGATTCATACCAAAATTCAACTTAAAAATTGATTGGTAAGGCTGTTTTCTACGCGCCCAAACTAGACCAGTTCGCATTTGTTCAAACCTGCAAATTGCACCCACATCTTCTTATCACCATCATTAACACATCTAATCACTTCCAATTAGCCTCAAATTCGAACCTAAGCTGGTATTAGTATTTCTTAACCTAATGATGATAAAAAATGATCACAACTTTCATCAAAAGCTATCACAAAACAACTCCATGAAATCGGGCAGCATGCTGCCCCAATTTTCCAGAATTCTTGCCTCAACTTATCACTCGTTTGTGCTAGGATTTTCAAAGGGCTTTTGTGGGAAAAATTTAACCACTTAACCTTCAACATATAAACCTCATATTAAGCCTTCAAGTTGACCAAAATCTCAGCCACAAAATTAAGGAAAAATCAGAAAATTTCAAGCCCTAATTTTCTCTCTCTCTAGCCGAATTTCCTTGAGGTTTTCTTCCAACTTTTTAGCAACTAAAATTAAATATAATGCACTTATATAACACCATTTAACCATCTAGCAAACAAATGCACACATTTAGTGGGAATTCCAAGAGCCCATAACTTCTCCATAATCATCGAATTCAACATAATAAAGCTCAACATCACAAACATCACAATCATCATCCATCAAGGTTCTAAGAACCTATCAACCACCCAAATCCTAACTTTTCATGCTTGAAATTGGAAGAAAAATGGACAAGGGTAAAGGTAGTAGAATGTTACCTCTCCTTAGGTTAGCAAGACACCAAGAAAAATGGAAGCTTGAGCCCACAAAATCCTCTTCCTCAAGCTCCTTATCCAAGCCCCAAGATTAAGCTCAACTTAGTGCTAGATTAATTGAGTTTTTAGTGAAGAAAATGGAAGAAATTTTTGATGGAAAAACTAGAGAAAGAGGAGGAGAGGAAGTTGAGTGAGAGAGGGAGAGAAATGAGGAAATTTTGAGCAATTTTCTTGAAGAGTAAATGGAAGAAAAAGAAAGACAAGACACAAGTCTTGTCTTACCCCAAAAGTCCAACTTTGAATAGTAAACTTAATTAACTTTTGGAGGGAAAATTAATTGGCTCTTTTGGCTTGAGATTAAGTAGTAAATCTCAATTAGAAGAGGGAAAAGAAATGGAATAAAATGGAAGTGAATTAGGGTGAATTATGTGGAGAAAACAATGGCTAATTAAAATTGTAATCCAATGAGGTTAATTCAACTTAAACTATAATTTCAAACCCCTAATTATAATCACTCTTTTTAATTCACCTCTAATCACTGAATAACATTTCTAACTTACGGGTGATCATCCTTACATTCCAGTTCAACTTAACTCGTTGCAATTTCTACCTCAAAAGCGTATTTTCTCATTTTCATTAATTGATACAAAAGGGCAAATTTTAAAATAAGATGAATGGAATGTTGAAAATCTACCTGAGAAATAAATATAGAGCTAAATTAAGTTTTTCTCAAAATGAAATAAATTAAACAAATAAATAAATAACTAAATTGAATTTTCATTTAAATTTTTCAAAAACTCGTTTAAATGTAATTTTAAAATAATTGAACGAATTAATAATAATAATTACATTATTTAATATAATAGTTATTAACATTATTAAAAATAAATTTTTGAGGCCCTCACACCTCAAGATCATCATCTTCCTCCCCACTTTCATGTGAAATTTGGTTTTCCAAATTTCTGCACTTTTGTGGTGCTTGCCCAACACCAATAGATACAACTTGTAGTTTTGTAGTGTTTTTCTATCATAATGTTTTTCTCCCATGATAAGAGCATGATTTTTTCATCATAGACTAAGTCTTATGATTAAGGTGAACCACGGTAATTCTTGTGTGTGACTCATTGTTTGTGCTAGTTCTATTTTTTTCTGTTAAATTGTTAGTTTTTCATATCTCAAATAATTGGTCAGCTCTAATGACCAGCAAATTCTACAAGTACATAAAGCCGATCGTACTAGTAAAACTAGCCGGTAAGGGTACATACCCAATAGAGTCTTGTACGCAGTCTGGTATGCCCATATTGCATTATCAAGTTTAACTTCCCAATTCTTCCTTGACAAATTTACCGTCTTCTTCAGAATCTGCTTTATTTCCTGATTGGACACCTTAACTTGACCGCTTGTTTGGGGATGATAAGTAGCACCCATGTAAAACCTTACCCCATATTTTGCCAATAATGCCTGAAACTGACTATTGTCGAAATGGACACCATGGTCACTAAGAATTGCAGGGGTACCCTAAAACATTTGAAAATGTTTTTCTTGATGAATTTACCCATTCTTTGATTCTTATTATCAGCAAGTGCCATGGCCTTCAACCCATTTGGTGACATAATCCACCGCCACCAAGATGTAGAGATTACCATACGATGGTAGGAATGGTCCCATGAAATCTAAACCCCAAACATCAAACAGTTTTACTCCAAGAATTCCCATTTGGGGCATCTCTTGACGTTAAGCAATGCTACCAGTATGTTGACATTGATCACAAGTAAACACATACGTTCGGGCATCTTTAAATAGTGTGGGCCAATAAAATCTCGATTGTAGCACCTTAGCAGCTGTTTTCGCCGACCAATGGTGACCACCATAAGGAGAAGAATGACAGTGCTCTAAGATGGCCTTCATCTCCTCTTTCGGCACACACCTCCGCATCACTCCATCAGCACAACACCGGAATAGTAGAGGATCTTCCCAATAATAGTACTTGGTCTCAGCAAAAATTTTCTTCTTTTGCTGAAAAGTCCAGTCACTAGGCACAATATTAGAAACAATAAAATTGATGTAACCAACATACCAAGGTACCTCCACATTCTTTATCGCCCATAGGTGCTCATCTGGGAACTTGTCCTTGATGGGGACGTCATCATAAGAATGAACTGGCTCCAATCGTGATAGGTGATCTACTACCAAGTTCTTCGAGCCCTTCTTATTTCTTATCTCCAAGTCGAATTCTTGCAAGAGCAAGAACCAACGGATCAATCTGGGCTTAGCATCCTTCTTAGTCAAAAAGTACTTGATAGCAAAATGATCAATATACATAATCACCTTGGATCCAATAAGATAAGAGCGAAACTTTTATAATGCATATACAATAACAAGCAATTCTGTCTTAATGGTAGCATAATTAACTTGAGCATCATTGAGAACCTTGTTAGCATAATGTATAACATGCAATTTCTTATTCTTTTGCTGACCTAAAACAGCCCCTACAGCATAATCACTAGTGTCGTACGTTAATTCAAAGGGCAAATTCCAATCAGGTGCAATGATTATGGGTACAGATGTGAGTTCTTTTTTAATCCTATTAAAAGCAGGCAAGCATACATCATCAAAGACGAAGGCTATATCTTTAGCAAGCAAATCACAAAAGGGTTTAGTTATCTTGGAAAAATTGTTTATAAATCTTCTATAAAAACCTGCATGTCCAAGAAACTTCTACCAGCTCTAACAAAACTAGGAGAAGGTCATCTTTCGATCACCTCAACCTTTGCTTTGTCAATATCTATGCCCCTTTCAGAAATTTTTTGACCTAACACAATACCTTCACGGACCATAAAGTGACACTTTTACCAATTTGATAGCAAATTAGACTCTTCACGTCTTTCCAAAAGACGATTCAAATTATACAAACATGTGCCAAAAGAGGAACCATAAATGAAAAGGTCATCCAAGAAAACCTCAATTATGCCCTCCACCATGTCTGAGAAGATGGTCATCATATACCTTTGGAAGGTCGCCGATGCATTACAGAGTCCGAATGGCATCGTCCTATATGCGAACGTGCCATATGGGCAAGTGAAGGTGGTCTTCTCTTGGTCCTCTAGAGCGATGGAAATTTGATTATAACCTCAATAACCATCTAGGAAATAATAAAATTTATGGCCCATCAAACATTCCAAAATTTGGTCCACAAAAGGCAATGGGAAATGGTCTTTCCTGGTAGCAACGTTCAATTTCCTTTAGTCAATACAAACATGCCAACCAGTCACAGAATAGGTGGGAGTTAGTTCATCCTTCTCAATTTTTTACCACTGTCATGCCTCCCTTTCTTTGGCACAACTTGCATAGGACTAACTCAAGAGTTATCTGAGATAGGATAAATAATCCCAACATCAAGTAATTTTATTACTTTAGTTTGAACTACCTCCTTCATGTTCCGGTTAGGTCTCCTTTGATTTTCAATGGAGGGTTTGGCATTGCCCTCCATTAAAATTTGGCTCATCACTACTGAAGAATTAATACCCTTAATATTGGAATACTTGAAACAATAGCCATTTTATGGTCACGGAACACCCTTAACAATTTATCAATTTCACTTGCAGACAATGAAGAAGAAATTATGACAGGATAAGTCTCATTAACACCCAGAAAAACATACTTCAGGTAAGCAAGCAATGGTTTAAGTCCTAATTTTGGGCAAGATTTCCCCTCCAATGCAGCAATACTTTCAAACTGCCGACTTTTTATATTAGAAGGCTCCCTATGCCCATCCAACCATTTAATAGAATTCAGTAAATTCATATCTTCCATCTTTTCATCCAAGTTTGAAGTAATAACATGTTCAAGAGAATCATCACAACATGCACGCTCAATTATTTTTGTAGATAAAGAGTCGAACACATCAATTCTCAAGCATGCTTCATCAATAGAAGGACATTTTAAAGATTTAAACACATTAAACTCTTGCCTATCTTCACCTACTCTTAAAGTAAGTTTCCCTTCAAACACATTAATTAATGCCCTCCCGTGACAAAAAATGCTCTATCTAAGATTATATGCATGCTTATATCTTCTTCCATCTAATGCTTAATCAACTTTGACAAGCATGTCTTCAACCACTCCTACTGGATATCTCACTAAACAATTAGTTAATTGAAGAACCACCATAGTAGGTACCATCTCAACAAACTTTAATTTCCTATAAAAAGATAAAGGCATTAGATTGATACTTGACCCAATATCACATAGACACTTATCAACAAGAATATCCTCGAAAAAACGGGGTATTGTGAAACTCCTTGAATCTCTCATCTTGGTCGGAAGTCGATTTTGGACCACTACATTGCACTCTTCAGATAAAGGTACCATAGCAAATTCCTCCAATCACTGCTTTTTTGGACACAATTTCTTTGAGAAATTTAGCATATGTAGATGTATTCGTAATGGTTTCAGCAAATGGGATATTAATTTGTAACTTCTTAAACATGTCTAGAAATTTTTGATACCAATCCTCATTTGCCTTTTTTCTCAATATTTGTGGGAATGGTATAGGTGGAACGTGCTGCTTGACTTGGGGCGTTTTCATTGGGATATCGGTTCTAGTAGCACTATCGCCTAAATTCCTATTATCATCCTCAATCCCTTCACTTTTATCCGTAGTTGAGTGCTCCTCTTGCATTTCTAATTTCTCCTTGGATTTTGATGGAATATCATCAAGTACTCTTCCCAAACAAAGTGTCACTGCCATTGTAACCTCATTGGAATTCAATTCCATGGTACTTGGAAATTTGCCCTGCTCTCTTTTAGTTATCACTTTTGCGAATTATCCAACCTGTTTCTCAAGATTCTGATCTATTTTCTGCATGTATTGAACCATCATCTCCTCCATGTTAGCCTTCTACTCTTGAGGAGATTTGGGAGGATTTAGGGCTTTAACTATTGATTTTGGAACCCAAGTGGTCCTATAAGCCTATTCCCAGTCTGTCTCCATGAAAAATTAGGGTGATTGTGCCACCCAAGATTATATGTGTTGGAGAAATGATCATTCTTCTATTGCATTCTAGGACCGCCATAAGTACTACCAAAATTAACATCCTCTATAATAGTAGAGGGTTCTTTATTAAAGCAACCAATAGTTGTATGACCATATATATTCAGTTAGCACAAGACTCAGGCTAATGAGGTTCACGGGTAAGCATAGATTGCATTTGTTGCATTTGCCTAGACAAATCCGTCACCTATGATCTCAGGTCTCTTTGCATCGCCATTTTATGTACTCCTGTTCTCTTACTCCGGATTGCCTTTTATTATAAGTTACTTGACAGCAACTCATAAATTCCAATCACCTCTTTCGAAATCTTGTCCCTAGTCTACCCCTCGACTACAAAATCAACCATATTTTGTGTCGTCAATGTCAACCCATCGTAGAAAAACTACACCTAAAGAGTCAGAGGATATTAGTGATGAGGAAATTGAATGAGCAGCAGTTTAAATCATTCCCAAGATTCATGAATAGGTTCTCCCTCCATCTGAGAAAATGTGCAGATTTTATTCCTCAAATCAATGGTCTTTTGTGCAAAATAATACTTCATCATAAAAATGTTGTACACATCTTCCCATATTTTCAAAGATCGTTCAGGTAGTCTTAGAAATCGTGACTTAGCCCGATCTTCGAGGCAATATGGGAAGCACCTCATTCTCAGATCATCTTCAGTAATCTCATTTAATGTGAAAGTCTGCACAACCGAATAAAATTTCTGTATAAAGGAGAGTGGGTCCTCATTCGCCAAACCATGAAATGCCGATAATATATCAAAATGTACCATTTTTAGTTCGTAGTTCCGAGCCCCATTACTTAGAACAATACAATGTGGGGATGCTGCTATCACGGGACGTTGAATATCCCATAACGAGCTCCAGCACCGACTGGTGGTGCAACTTGGTGACCATTACTGTTTCCTTGATTTTCCTCCACCATTATATCCTCATCAAAACCACTTGATTCTATTAATCAAGTGCCAGATTGAGACCAGGTGAAGATTGGGATGCGGCCTACTTTTGTAATTGGGTTTGTTTTCTCAAGTTCTTTACCTTTTCAATTTCCGAATCAAACTCTGAGTCACCACCTTGAGATCAGGTCATGCACGAAAGCACCTACGCAAGAGAATTAAAAACCAAGTGAAGATCTAATGATAATTAAGAATAAAACAAACAAGAATAAAATAAAAGGTAACTAAAGAAGAAAAATTAATGCCGTCCCCAGCAACAACACCAAAAACTTGACCAGCAAATTCTGCAAGTACACAGAGCTGATCGTAGTAATAAAATTGCCTGAAGTGTTCCAAGGGTCGAACCCAAGATACGAGTTAATTTCATTCTTTAATTACTGAGAATAAAGAAATGGAAAGAGTAGAAGATAAAAGAATAGTCATGTTGCAATTCTGCCAAAAATCAATTCGAATAAAAAGGATAAAATCAATGCGTAAGAGTCTAGGGTATTAGGTTTACTATGGAATCGAATTAATTTCTCACTTTTGTCTCGCCAAACTATGAACCTATCACATAAAAGTATTTCAAGTCACCTATTGGAGTATCTGAGGTGTGTTCAATTAAATCCTGTGCCTCCCTCGATGGTAACAAGAGTTCAATTAAATCCATTAAATTCTTAGGTGATATGAGTGAGTCATGCATACCCTAACCTACCCTCATGATTAGTCTATGCATGTCAACCAATGCTTTTACCCAAAAAAAAAAATATAAACCTTCGTTGTGCTTTTACCTCCAAAAAAAAAATATTATAAACCCATGCGGCTGTCAAAGGAAGGTTTGAAATACTAGGATCTAGAGATTCAGCATCAAATTCCCTTATCCCTTCCCTATTGCTTAAGCCCACTCTTTCTCTATTGGCAAAAAAAAAAGGTTTGAAACCAAAAAATCACAGCTAAACTACCACTACTTCCAAGATAGAAATTTATCCCATGTTTCACATGGCAACAAAACATAGCCACATAGGCTATTTTTAATCAACCAACTATTTTGTCTTTCAATAAAACATTCAAATTTTGTATAGTTGTTATTCATCTAACGATAAAATTGTATACACTATCAGTGTAGGAAAAATTAATTCCATTATCACTTTATTAAATTTGCACTAGTGGTAGAAATTATATCAACTATACACAAACACAAATAGATCTGAAGAATAAATATATGATACTACAAATCTAGAAAATCAATCTAGCATTACACTATGAAACTCCAAAAATATCAAAGGGTAAAACACTTGTAGCGATCATTTGCATATGCTTCCAACTATATTGCTTGCTTCTTTCTGGATCTATTATTGAACTGATTCAAACCCAAATGTGAAGATAGGATATGATTAGATAGATCTAAAAATTTTCAGATCCAACAACCAAATCTGAAAAAATTTAGGTCTAATGTAAGAAACAGAAAATTTTTAAAAAAACTCTCACTAGAAATCTCTAGAGAAGGAGAAAATTCTCAATGAAAATTCTTAAGAGAGAAAAACCCTAAGAGAGGAGAAAACTCTATCTAAAAATTCCTGAGAGACACCTAGTAGGAGAAAATTTATTTTAAACACAAAAAAATAAAAGAAAAAAAAACACGGAAGGGAGGGAAGACCAAAGAGGACCAATTGTCTTTCTTCCCATAGAAGATGATGTTCTCTTTGCTTGGAAATGAAAAAGTTAGAGAGAAGGAAGAGAGTTTAGAATTAGAGAGAGGCGTATGTACTTTTAATCAACCAACTAGACTGACTACTAACTTTAACAAAAATTAAAACTCGATCTAATTGTTTTCCATGTTTCTAATTTGTCATCCAACTTGTTAAATGATGCAAGAGTAAATAGCCCATATAATTCAGCGAGAGCTTATTCTATAAATATGAATTTTCAATTTTAACCATTGGGAAGAATACAATTTTAGTTCTCAAATTTTGGGGTTGGACCAAATTAGTTCAGACTATTTTAGCTAAAGGAAAACTATCCTTGAAGTATCTAATTTCAATTGAATTGGTTCCTAATATTTCGTTTTAGACAAATGTGAAAAAAATTTTGGGGAACTTTTTGATATTTTGATATTCGAGCATCACTGTCACGTACATGGCACGAGCACAATTAGTGGTTGAAAGGATAGTTTAGTCTTCACATAATACTCGCAAAGGAAGAGATTTGTTATGATGAGTTAAATTTCTCTAAATTTGCATTCTCTTCAAGTGCATTATATTGAAACAACTAGAGAAATTTTTAATAGGTAACCAGTAATTCTTATAAGCTCCTCTTATTGCTTAATTAAAGAATAGAATCACAATTATAAGTTTCACAAGTAATTCCTAAATATGAGAAGTTAACCATGTTAGAAAGAATAAAATTGAGATGTAATAAACTTGAGAGAAGAAAAAAAGAGAAAAAGTGTATACAAAAGACATGTAAGGCCCAAAGACAATCTAAGAGGGGGGTGAATTAGGTTGATTAAAACTAATCAACTTATGACACCCCTTTTTTCACAACTCAAAATTTACCCTCTTATCTAAGTAATCACACAATGGATTAATTAATGAATGAGCAATATTACTTAAGAAAGGTAAAAGATATGAGCAATATAAGGATTGTAAAATGAAATGTAAAAGAGATAAGAATACGCAAACCAATTGACTACCAAGCTCCTCTTGAGCATGAAGACCAATTCTTAAACAAGCTATTTCAAATTGATGAATTGCAACCAATGTTGCGTACAATGGAAGGCTCATTTCCTCCTTGCCCCAAGCAGTATTCGGTCAAGTTAGGAAGTTTTACAATCACTCCGAATAACCCTCTCAAAACTACACTATTAAAGAATCCAATCACAAATGAAAAGATTACAAAGAACTTCATACCACAAGGAGTACAAATATTGCTTGGAGAGTATTTTCTAGGCAAAATCACTCTTGAGAACTTGTATTCTAAGTGTGCAAGAATTACTATATGTTTCAAACAAAAGACTATTTAAAGGGGACCAAAAAAGTGCATCATTAAAGCTACCAACGGATAGAAGGTAGTTGAAGAGTCAATTAGCCGTTGGAGGTGCATGTCGAACGTCCGATATATTCTTCTGCATCCGGTGCCATCGTCCGAAAGGTACTTCTCAACATTTATTAGACGGCCAATGAATTTTCTGCATTCGAGAGAGTCTGCGTTCGAAACTGGTCAGAGAGCTTGGATTTCCTCTTTGATTTGATCAGACATCCAGTGATGATGATATGCGTCCGATAGGAATGTCCGGTACTTCTCCTGTATATCGGACATCAAGTACTTCAGTTTGAGCATCTGACAATAGTTCTTCTGAGAGTTCTCAACCTTTATCGGACGTCTAGTACTAGTTTTCAAGCGTCCGACAAAGTTGAATTTCTTTTGCTCTTTTTGATTGAATCTTTTGTTGTCTCCATTTGCACCAAAGGATCTGAGCTGACATTTTTCTCAATTGAAAAATATTAGATTGAATTATCCAATTGTGTTGTAAATATCAAAATTTGAGATCAAGATTGACAAAAGGATAAAAATTACTTGTAGCACAACATGTACTCAAAATTTGGCAAATTTACTAAAACTTGAATGACAACATCTATTCAAAATTTTAGGAAAAAAAAGTGTTACATCTTAGGAGAAAAAAAAATTAAATGGATGCTTTCAAAACTATTTAATCATAAACAACACCTCTAAAATGCTTTCCTTAAAACCAAAGAAAAGATATGTTGGTCTATTTTTTGAATTCTTCTTGAATTATAGCATTTCATCTTTTTTTTGGGATAAAAGGGAAATTTCATTAATAGATTGCTGGACTTGATTCATCCAGAACGAGATTTGATTTACATCACTACACTAATGACAGGTTAAACATGCACTAGTAATTATAGATTTATAATTTAATAGACAAAATAGATCTAAAAAATTATGAACAGATTTGAAAAATACAATAAAATTCAAAATTTTCTTCTAATAAGATAAATTGCTACAGCTGTCTTCTGTGCATATTGAATTGCTAGATTTATTCATAAATGACTTTAAACTCTAATAATGATAATGAGATAACATGATCTTTGGGTATGCATTGAATTGAGAAAGGGAATACAACCATGCATGCTTTGAACGTGAACATTATGTTTTTAGATTTTTCTCTCTAAAATTTTTAGAAAATCATTTTTTTTGAAGAAATAAATGTAATTGAGACAAAAATGTGATATTTAATATTCATATTATTTTATATTTTTTTGAACTTAGTTTGCTCTAACCAACATGAATGCATAAATAATAAAGCATTCTTTGTCCCAAAGGCACTTTTATTTTGTAACAATATAAATATTTTTTGTCTTTCTATTAAATTTGAATGACCTGAATGTTCTCTTTCATTTCATTTGAATTAAAATTTTTAATGAATTTGAATGACCTAAATGTTCTCTTTTATTTCATTCGAATTAAAATTTTAATGTTTTAAATAATTTATTATTCCTCTTTAAGTCATTTTATGAATTTTTATTAGTTTTAGTAAGCTTTTCTAATTATTACTGTTATTATTTGCTAATGGTGGATTGTAAAATGATCTATAGTACTATTGTAATTAATAGTATTCAAATATATTGAAAATTGCATTGTTCAAATTTAAATAGCTTAACTTTAAAAGAAATGTTTTGATTTGGTGAAACTTATTTGTATTTGTCATTGATCACATGTTTTATAATTATAATATTTATATGATTAATAATTGTAAGTCGTAAAATTATGCATTATATAATAATCACAATAAGAGTACATGTGTTATCTTGTTTCAACAATATATATTATTCCTTGAAATTGAATATTATAAAAAATAATTTTTTTGGTTTAATTCTTCATAACTAAAATGGATGTTTCACCTTTGTAACTGTTATTATGATTGGCATTGATATATATAATATTTATTAATTGTAGTTTCATGCTATCAACTTTTACAAGGTTAGCATCAATAACATTCATTAAATTTATTTTTTGTTGCAATTTAAATAAATAAATTCCCAACATAAAACACCTTACCTACCATATTATTTATTATGAAATGTAATACATCACGTACTTTGCACGTGATTTTATTAATTCAAATATAACATCTCTTGGATATATTTTTTCTTTTTGTAAAATTTGATTGTTTATCTGATAATAGAATATTTTATATTTTTGATATCTTTAATCAATTGTTGTTATAAAAAAACTATCTAAATATAATCCCTCTCACCTATTAAATTTTAAATTTATTTTGAGCTTTCTTTTTTTTTTTTAAAATTTATTTTGAACTTTTGGGTAAATTATGGATTCATTCTGATAAACAATTCTTAATAAAATAATGTTTCACCAAAGTTGTTGTATACTCACAAAAATTTTACCTAAAGTGTGAGTCTGGTGAATAGAATTCATAATTATTAGCATTGAAAACATAAATAGTAAAATCTAAAAAGGTATCAAGGAAATAAACCAGGCAATTGAGTAAAGGTTTCCCTAAGCCTTTCATCACTTCCTTTTCCCTTCCATCCGCTAGCAATCTGCTCAAACAACTTGTAGCTGATTCCTAGAAGACTTTTCTCCTTTGTTCTCGAGTACAGCTTTGTCATTTGACTTCCTACTCTTGAATAAATTCTGCATTAGTTTTGAGTTTATTTCCTGACAAGTCCTTGCTATTAAAGTTATGAAAAGGAATTATTTATCCCCATTTTTACAACTCATTTTCCAGGTAAATAGCATGCATGTAGGAGCAACAATTATGGGCTAGCACATTGGATACATTTTCAACAATGATAGAACAAAAATGATTGTCAGGTAGGTCTTCCCAGTGCCAGGGGCATGTGATATTATGGCTTCTCTTCTATCATTGGGCAGTTCAATTTTCAACTTTTCAATACAGGTTTCTCCTACTATATTTTTCCACAAGAAGACAAATCTGTGAGCACCGTGTAAGCCATGTCTCTCCGGTCAATGTACATGTACATGTCATGTGAATAAACGACCATTTTGTCTTGTTTTGATCGCATTCGCTTCGTACATAAAATGTGGATTCTTGCCAAAATTTAAAGTATTTGTTGCACCTATTTATGGTGTTAAAAAGATTATCAAACACCTTTCAAAAACTGATAGAAAACATGCGTGGGACAAAGCATGAACGCGCTTAAACTTTAAAGATTCAAAATAAACTAGAATTTGCCACCGAGCCCTTTATTAAAGAGAGCAAGGCCAACCAAAAATCTTGTCTTGAATCCCCACATTTTATATGAAAGTGCAGCCAAGAATAAGCCTTGAGTTGTCTTAAAAATTTTATCCAAGAAGCACGACACAACAGCTTGTGATACTTGGCGCAATTTCAGCCTATTGACTAGGCAGTAGCTCGAGCCTTGTCGCTTGTTCCTTGATCCTTGTCGTGCCTACTTCTTAGTTTATAAATACAAGCAACTTCAGCCATTGCATCCATTTAGTTGCTGCTTTCTTGGACGAAATTCAGATGAAAACAGCCCACAAAAAGACTCCACAACCCTAGTACAAATTAGCCATAAGATTCAAGAACAACAAGAGTGAAAAGAAAGCTTGAAGCTTGGCCGATTCTTGCTTGGCTCCCATGTATCTCTTGTCCAATCTTCTCAACGTTTTCAGTACTTGTTTGAGGTAACTTGGAGCTGAAATTTTACTTGAAATATGGTCCAAATTTCATTTAACACGTCAAGGGAAACCATGGTGATGTGCTGAAAATCTACTTGACATGAAAAGCACATGCTTGAAGAAATTTCCAGCTTTTATGCCATGTTTTGTATGCTTTATTTCGATTGATTCTTGCTGGAATTATCATCATAAACTTGTTATATATGCTGAGATATATGTATGGGATGTTGGCTGTAAGAACCCTAGTACAAGTAAAATCCATGTTTATGCCAAAAACTCACATTTTCGGGTAATCACAGTCCACCAGAACCAGTCTTGGTAATTTGCCGTATCTCACTGTATGAATGTTGGATTTGAGCGTCGTTGATGGCATTAGAAACTAGATTTAGAGTGCTTTCCGTTGATATATTATACACCCCCAGATTCTATTCCTACAGCCCTCAGTAGCCCCATGAAGTTGACTGATTTTCGGAACTTGCTAAACCTGAACTGTGTTCTTGCTGAATGTTTAAGCTAAAATTCGAACCTGTTGCAGTCTGAATCTGGAAATGTTGTTTTGAGAAAATGTAGCTCTCTGAATGCTGTTTCCAAAGGTATAAAATGGGCCAAAAATGCACAAGTAGATTCTGAGATACGGCCTAATAAAGTTTCTGCAACGGGTGGCCGAATCGTGCGATCCGTTAGCGGATTAGCTACGTCGGCATGCCCCCGTTGCTGCCCGTGTGCACGTCCGTTAGTGGATTGCCTGCCGTGAGGTGCGATCCATTAGCAAATAGGCCTGACCCGTGCACGCTTGTTAGCAAAAATAACGAGACGTCGTGCGATCCGTTAACGGGACTGCTAAACCCCGTGCGACCTGTTAGCGGAACTGTCAAGCCGTCATGCCGACCCGTTAGCAGATTGCCTAGCCTAACTTGCCGGACCCTTAATACATTGCCTAGTTTTAGCACACCGACCCTAGTCAATGTGCCGCCGGTTAATGGATTGCCTAGCCGAGCCGACGTGCCCTAGTCGGATAACGGAAACTGACCCTAATACCAACCTCGACGGCAACCCACTACCTACCAACTACTTAGGTCTGTAGATACCACCCATGCCCATAGAAGTTAGCCGAACTGACAAGTCATGCCTAGCACCCTGACCAAGTCCTTAGCTAGAACGGAAGGCTAAACGGATTCGACGTGCCAATGACCTTAGTACCCGACCTACACACAACAATGAAACCGACCGTTTCCGTGCCTAACCTGCAGAACGGTTACCCGATTGGTGCCGGTAAGGCTCGGCACCAACACCTGACTCAGTAACCATTATCACGATACAACACCAATAGCCAGCAGCCTTAACAACCGTTAACCAGCCGTGACCCGTGTCTAGCCAACCGTTAATGTCGATGTACACCTTGGTCACGACCGTTACCTAGCTTGCAGCACCGGTCGTGCCCAGCACATAACCACGTCCGTCAACTCTAACCACCCACGACTACTCACGTGCACCCATCCACCGACCACTCGACACTGTTACCCATTACCATAAGCTATCTATATACTTCGAGACAATCTACACCTGCTAAGAACCGATCCTATCCGTTAACCACCCAACAGACTCGTAACGACCTGAAAAGGCCAAGTCGCAGACACACTATGCCTCGACCATGCCCGGTCGTAGTACGCAGACTATTTTCATCCAACCCTATGCCCAACCGACCGACGCACACCAACGCCCTTGACACGCCCCGATCGGCACCGACTAGTGCAGACTTTGGCCAACTATCACCGACTAACCCCGAGTCACCTCGGAACCACACGAAACAAGGCCAACCATCGCCGGATGCCCCGACTCACATCCGCAGACACCGACCGATGTCGACCCTCACCCAACGATGCCGATTAATGCGGATACACACCAACTTGTACCTAAATAGTGCTAACAGTGCCAACTAGACCCGTCTTCTATCGATCGTTGCCGGTTACACCCACAACTTGCCAACCAATGCCAACCCTTACCGAGCACACACAAAACCTGCCAACCAATACCTGTTATCACCAATCACATACGAAACGTACCAACTAGGATCGAAACCCAACGACACTGTCACCCACGACCTATATTGTCCTGACACTGACCCAAACCCTGAACCGTGTCCCAACCCGTAACCCGGATCTAAATTACACTGTTAGCTTATTAGTTTAAATAGGAAAGTTACCTAAAAAGAGTAACTGATACCTGATTACTCACAGGACCCAGTCAGGGAGTAGAGGACCTGCTTGGACCAGCAGACTGGACCTAGACAATAAAAGGTAAGGGACCCGACTTGCTTAATTGTTTACTTGTTAATTACTTTTAACATGATACTTGCCTATTTACTTATGTAACAATTTGCCAATTATGGTGAATGGGCAAGTGTGTACTTTATTGTACTCACCCCAAATAATGTTGTCCTATATGAATTACTTATGCATGATTGTAAGCCATATTTACTGGCTGAACTGGGCCCTTGCCCTTTGTTATCGGCCAACCCGAGCCAGTAAAGGACTAAGTCTGGATGCTGGTAACCTTGGGATAATGTTTGGTATACTCCAGTATTACCTTGAAGTCAGGTGGAGAAATGGCCAATGAAATGAATGAGTGAACAATGCAAAGGGGTTTTCTAAAATTTTACGGAGGGATAAGGAGGATGGTAGGCGGAATGAATGAAATGACTCTCAATGAGCAATTGTACCTAATTGTATCCTTTTACTGAAAGTATTACTCTTTACTTGTCCACAAATAGTGGAATACGTGATTCATGATATTGATACATGACCCCGTTCAACGGGCTTCCATGATTGACTATTTACATGCCATTTCTGGAAAATGCTACATGCTTATTTTTTTATCGGGACACTCACTAAGCATTAGGCTTACCCCTTTAATTGTTTCCCCTCCCAATTAAAGATTTGACGGTGATCGAGTTTTGTGGATAAACCTCTACAAGCGCACTTTTAATATACTAGGTACTTTTAAATTGTTGTATAGATCTAGGGTTTGAACTTAGATTTGACGTGTAAACTTGGATATGTATAAGTTTAAATTTTCTTAAGTATGAATTATCAGTTATTTCGTGAGTTTTATTCAAACAAATCATTGAGTGATTGAGTGAGTCTCGGCGAGAGTCGAGCAGGCAGTCCGTTGACCCCTCTGGTTCACCTTTGGGGAAAGTAGGGCCGCCACAAAATCCATCCAACTGATGACTATACATTACCATCTTAATTTGATCTGGAATAAGATCTAGTACAAAGCCTTCAACATGAATGGAGGTGTAATGGTTTTCAGAGGCCAAGCCATTAATATGCAGCTCATTAATAGTAGAGCAATCAATTTTGTGAAGGACAATTCAACCCCGTCGTCAGGAGTCTTAAAGAAAAAAAAAACACTACAAGAGAATTGATGATTAGCTATAGAATGTTTAGCTACAGAGCTAAAATCGTAGCCTATAATCATGCATTGACTACGAAACTATAATTTCGTAGCCAAAATTTTCAATCTTTTGCTACGACATGTTTTAGTAGTCAATGGTGAATAAAATCGTAGTGTAATTCTTCTGTCCAAAATTCTAATTACCTATCCGTCCATTGAAAACAATTGGCTACATTTTTAATGTATTAGCTACGAAATTGGTGTCATGGCGGATCATCAAATTCAAAGCCTGCGAAATATTTTTGTGGAAAAAATACAAAGTCTTTTGGCTACAATAAATCTATTTTCATGGGCTATATTTAATGCAAAAGGTGACGAAAAAAAATGTAGGCAACAATATCAAACTTTTGACTACAACAACTTTTCATCGGTAATTTTTAGACTTTTTTGCTGTGAAAAATAATCATAGGCAATGTCATTAGAATTTTAGCTACGATCTCTTATTATAGAACTATTGTATTTTACTTTTTCCCTCGCAAATATTTTAAGAAACTATCAACCTTAATTTTTATGCATTTTGAATCACAATTAGGATAGATAAAGGTACAAACTGCAATCCTTAACATTCGTTTTGTTTTTATAAATTTTATTTCATGATACAAAATTAATATATTCACCACTGGATCGTTAGACATAAAGCCAAAACATCTTAGACGAAATGCTTGATAGTTTCTTTGAGTTGTAAGAGCAATGACCGTTAAAATCGATTTAAATAAGATGTAAAATAAATATGAAAAAAACTTGTACTGCTTGATATAACAATATTTCCAATTAATGCATCCTCTTTTTGTTTGTATTTTATTAGAAAATAATTTGCAATCATCCATAACCTTGTGAAAAATAGTAAATAAAAAATACAATAAAAAATCAAATAAATAGACAAAATTTTAACACAAGGTTTCTGTGTTTGGTTGGCACATTAATAGTATTTAAAATTAAATAAAAAAGACACACACAAAAGATAAATGGAAATTACTCTCGAAAAAGGAAAATATACAAGCCCAACACTTCAATGCCAAAAAGTTCAATAATTCAACATAAAAAAAAAAGAAGCCCAATACTTATAATTAGTTACATAAGATCAATCAACTAAACAAAAAGTAACTAATCTAAAAACTCTATGTCACTATCATCCTCACTCACTTCATGTACGTCTTCTTCCTCAACATATTCAATTAATGTGTCATCTTCTTCATTGTCATCTTCAAACACAGAATCATCAAGTTCAAGCTCAACATCAATTCTTTCTAATACATCTGGAGCAACATCTTCTCTAGTCAAAGATGACAGTTCATGTTCTGCTACTTGTATAGCTGCAATGGTACTTGTTATTTCTTCATCTTGATAAACAACATCATTCTAATTCACAACATTCTCCACTTCTTTAGATTCAACCTGCATCTCTGAAACATTAAACAAATGTCTATGTTGAAATTGTTGCACTACTTGCCAATTTCTACCCAGTTTTGTATCTTAACAAAGTATACTTGTTTTGCTTGATCTGCAAATACAAAGGGGTGATTCTCATACCAAGTTCGCCTAATATTGATACTTATAAAATTGCCATCTATATATATGCTAGATTTTTTTATTCCTTGTGTCAAACCATTCACACTTAAACAAAACAACCCGTTTGTCTTTTACATAGAACAACTCAATAATCTCCACAAGCACACCAAAAAAATTAAACAAATCATTGCCATGATAACCTTCAACAGTTACCCCACTGTTTTGACTTTTGCGTCGACTATCACGTTCTTTTGTATGAAATCTCACTCCATTCAAAATGCAGCTTGTGTACTTATTCACTGATGTACGGGGGCCACATGCTAATGCATACAAAGCATCAGTAGCTTAGGAGAATTGTTGATATGCAAGTTTACCATCTAAAATTACATAAAAAAAATTAGTTACACAACTATAAATCAAATTCTGCACAATTAGAAATAAATAGCTACTATTTTTTTATTCTTACACGTCTTCTAAACCAAGAAGGGAAGAGTTCTTTGTGTCCTGTTCAAGTTGCACGCAGCTTTCTCGTTCAAGTTCGTATTTATGTTCCCAAGAAAAGAGAAAGGTGTTAGAAATTAACAAAAGTCATATACTAAAACAAAGTATAAAGACAATACTATAATTCAAGAAACTTACTGGAGATAAGACTTTAGTTCCTCACAATTATTCAAGACATACCAATGAGCTATGTCAAGTTCATTATGAGAAGTTCGACATACTTTGAGGTTCCAAATGGTCAAAAATTGTGTGAAAAGACTGATAATCCACCATCTTCGACAACATCTTGGTTTCGTTCTTCTCGATTAAATCGAGTTTCAATTCCTCAAAGATACATTGAACAAAATGTCAAGCACTCAGTAACCACATAAGCTTCTGCAATTGATCCTCGAGATGGGCTTTATTTCGTACAAAACCCTTAAGAGTACCTAAGAACCTGTATATATATGATTATAGCAAAATGTTTCTTATACACACTTATCTCGAATGAAATGTGCAAGTAGAAAAGAAAATTGAATCATGTATAGTTACCTTATCGATATTGAACTGGTCCACCTAACTTGGCCTCATTTGGCAAATGAATTGCCAAATGAATCATGATATCAAAAAATGCTGGTGGAAATATCATTTCTAATTTGCAGAGTATCATAGCAATATCTTTTTCCATTTTCTCTAGGTCTTCCATCCTGAGTGTCTTACACGTCAATTTCTTAAAAAATTCTCCTAACTCACCCAATGGACCGGAAACATTATCTCTCAAGCAACCTTGAATTCCAATTGGCAATAATCGTTGTAGGAAGACACGGCAATCATGACTTTTCAAACCTGTTATCGTTCCCTCATCAACATTCACACAACGAGAGATGTTAAAAGCATATCCATCAGGAAATTTTACACATTTTAAAAACTCACAAAAGTCATGCCGCTCATTTTTAGACATTGCATAGCAAGCTGGTGATATTACATAGGAGCCATTAACATTTTTCTTTAAGTGTAAATCTTTCCGTATATTCATGTCCTCCAAATCCTTCATTGCCTTGATTGTGTCCTTCGTTTTAGCAGTGTTTAAAATTGTACCCAAAATACACTCACAAATATTCTTTTCAATATGCATGACATCAAGATTGTGCCTTATTTTCAATGTCTCCCAATATGGCAACTCAAACAAAATGCTTTTCCTAGTCCAATTCAACTCTTCGACGTCCCGTTTTCTCTTTCTGTTGTCAGGATGCTTGCCACTTTTGAACTGTTTGAGAAAGTTTCATTGTTGTATTATGTCTTTTCCTGTCAAATTCTTAGGTGGCAATCGATGTTCATTAGTACCATCAAACAACTTACCTTTTCTTCGCCATGCATGATTCGGAGGCAAATACCGACGATGTCCCATATAACATATCTTACTCCTCAATTTGCAATAACACGTGTACTGATTACAAACAAGACATGCCATAAATCCCTTAGTGCTCCAATTAGAAAAGCTACCATAGGCTGGAAAATCATTTATGGTCCAAATGACTGCAGCATGTAATTTGAAATTTTTCCCACAAAAAGCATCATACGTCTCTATGCCGACTTCCCAGAGTTCTTTCAGTTCATCAACTAGAGGTTGCAAATAAACATCAATATCTTTACCCGGTGATTTAGGCCCTGGAATAAGCAAAAACATCATAAAGAATGGCTCTTTCATGCATTCGGAAGGTGGTAGGTTATACGGAATTAAAATAACGGGCCACATACTATAAGAATTGCTCATATTGTCAAAAGGTTTGAAACCATCAGTTGTTAGACCCAACCTGACATTTCGAGGGTCATTTGCAAACCACTGATGATTCTTGTCAAAGTCTTTCCATGCTACAGAATCAGTTGGATGATTTAACAAACTGTCATCATCTATGCACTTATCCTTGTGCCATCTCATATTTGCCGCTCTTTCACTTGATATAAACAACCTTTGAAGTCTAGGTTTTAACGGAAAGTAATACAATATTTTATGAGGTATTTTTTTCCCCTTGCCATCATTTACTTTCCATCTAGAAGTACCACAATTTGGACAATTTTGATCTTTCTCATACTTTTTCTAGAATAGAACACAATCATGCTTACATGCATGAATAGGTACGTATCCCAAACCCAGATCTTTCAGAATGTTTTTGGCGTCATAGTATGATTTCGACAACGTCTCTCCATTTGGTATCACTTGCCCAAGAAATTCCAGTAGCATATCTACTAATTTATTGCTCCATTTATTGTACACTTTCAAATGAAGCACCTTAACTATGAAAGACAGTTTAGAAAATGCAGTGCAACCAGGGAAAAGTTCTTGTTCAGCCTCTTTTATCAAATCTTTAAAATCCTGCGGTGGGTTGTTAACCAATTTAGCTGTAGAATCATTTGGTCCTTCAAATCTGGGTAAAGTGTCCCTTAAATTCTCCAAATCTCTCACCATGTCAAGCATCCCATTATCATCTGCTGTGTCATTTTGTGTTGTTTGATTATCACGCTCAACATCCTTCGGAGCACGGATATCACTACTTCTAGGAAACTTAAAGTCAGATTTCTCACCATGGTAAATCCATCTTGTATAATTTTTATCTATTCCTGGATGTAATAGATGACCTTTAGCCTCATCTTGACTTTTGATGTAATTATTCAAACAATTCTCACAAGGACAATGTATATCACATTCCTTGCCCATATGTTGTTGAACGAAATGCATGAACGAGTTAACACCATTGACATGCTGGTCTGAGAATTTTATAGAAGCCATCCAACTTTTGTCCATATCTGAGAATACCTATAAGAAATGTTAGATAAAACTGAACATTTCATTGAAAGTGAACAGAAGTATTAAGTACTATTGGGATAAAGAATGAACTGAACACACTTGGCAGTCTAGCTTATAGAAAATCTTCAATCTGGCAGCCAAGTTTCAACAATTTAATAAGATAGAAGAACTATCAGCCTGGTAATTTTGGCGAATATCAATTAGTGCAAAACTCCACTTCGCAATAACATCCCCATAATAGGACACAAAGTTTTACTGTTCACAAATAGCATGGGCTAACAAATATAATATATGTGTTAAGCCAAATGATGCAAATAATGTGACAGCCCCACCTCCCCCTAGGGCAAACCAAAGGGTTCGGCAGACCGCTTGTCCAGCTCTCGCCGGGACTCACTCGCTCAAATAACTTAATTAACAATTCCACCCATCTCAATATAACTAACTTCACATTTCAAACCAACTATTTAAAAGAACTAAAATTCAACTTTCATTTCCAAAATAAATTCCAGCTACTAAAATACATACAAAAGCTGAATTTACAAATCCCAATAATTTCATCCGAATTTCATTAGTACAAACTTCAAGTACTATAAACCATCAAGCACTCAAATCAAAACAACCTTATACAAAAGAGCGGAAATCCTACGACAGAAACCAAGGTCCACGGTTAGCGAACTCCGCTTCAAAACCTATTAAGGAAAACAAATCTTATGGGGTGGGCAAAGCTCAATGAAGCCAAGAAGACATGCAAGCATGCACGATCAAGAAATAAATACTTTATTAAACAAGATAATTAACCAAAACGTTTAGGCAAAAATGCAAATAAGGAATTTAGTTACACATTAAATAAAGGATACGGGGGCTCTCAGAAGCCAAGTTCCACGAATCTTGATCACATTCCAAATAGTTGACACTCCATCAACTTTTTTAATATCCATGTAGAACTCCACTTGTCAACCATCTCCGTCCAACGTTTCACCCCCAACCAGGCTCACTTGTCAAAATAGAAAATTTGGTAATACTCGAGTATACCCAGGTAAGTAGTCAGCGAGCGCACTCCAACCGATAAAAATATGTAAAGACTCATGGCTCACCAATCCCTCGGCCAAGCCCTTGCCGGCCCGAGGGGGAAAGGTTTACCAAAGAGTTTTAGGCGTCCCCATTAATTCAGGTATCAAGTAAGATGATGAGACAACGCTCAATCATCAATCAAGTACAAGTATAGGTTTAGGCAAGTCACTACAAGCATAACAAGTACAAGCAAGCATGTTCATTTCAAGTAAGAGAGGTCGGACAAGATAAAGTACACGTCCGTCTCGACAAGTATAATAATACGATCAATTCAAGCATGTAACAGGTCAAGCAAGTTAACAAATCATGCACTTGACACTCACCAATAACCGAGAGCAAGCGAGAAAAATTTAGGAGAACAAACAATCTTCTCGGTGTCCACGTAATCACCTGAAAGATGAGAATCAAAATTACCTAAATATGCATTCAAGATCAATTTTCAAATAATTAAGCCTTTCAATTCCAAATTAAAAGAAATCTCATGAAATTGGAAAATCCATTTTCCAAAATTGGAATGGTGTACAAACACTCAAAAGATTACGCCTGAAAACCAGGAAATGTTTCCAAGGCGTTTTTAAGCTTTCGTCGCCTCCATGGAGAAATTACAGTTTTGCGCTACGTTCTTTGAAAAATCATAACTTGAGTTGTATAAGTCCAAATTTTTCAAGGTTGGTACCATTGGAAATCTTATTTAAAGTTATAAAACTTTGTAGAAGACACTATGATGAAATTCTAGACAAAAGCTGCCCGATTTTCGTTTAAGATTCAGTTATAGTGAAAAACAGGACATCACAGGTTGGTTTTCCAGCAAACTTTGAAAATTCACCAAAAATTGTAGTAAATGAATTAGCCTCTGAAATTTACACAGTTTAAAACCCTATGTATCTAGTTCCAAACTCCACCAATGGTACTTGATTTTGACTCTCGAGCAAGAAAATATAGTTGTCCAAACAGAGCAGGTTCGTCATTCCTGTTTTTCTGAAATTCCAGTTTTGTGGGACAGCTTTAATGCATGATTTGGATGACGAATTCTTACTCAAAAATTACCAAATTTTCAGGCATAAACCTCAGTATGTGAACTAAATTTTTACCAAAATTTAGCTAAAAAATCACACGGGAAGGTAGTGATCAATGCCCCCAAAGTTGGCTGAAATTTTGAAGTTTAAACCTATCAAACGAAATTCTTTTCCTTTTCAACGTTCAACCAAAACAACCTTCATTCCATTCCATTTTCAAAACCAAGACTCTAGAAACATTTCTTGAGCAAATGATGGTAAAATGGTAGCAAAAATTTAGACCAAACAACACCCCAAAACAGGACACAAGTTCAGACAGATTAGGAGCAAAATTTCCAGATTTTGGCTTCTTCATTTAATGCGATTCTACCACACCAAATGGAATGATTTTTGCAACTAAATTTACACACATATAGACCAACATTTCAGCTCTCAAAATGGCCAAGAAACTCATGAAAATTCACAGCCAAAACAGGGGAAAAATTGCTAAAGTGAAACCGGCAGCATAACCTTCCTTTTCTTTTCTTCCTAGCCTTCCAACTTCCATGAATTCAACACAACTCACTCCATCACACATACCCACATCATAGCAGCCAACAACAAGAAAGGTGGGAGTTCATAGATCCCACCATCATCATCCAATTCATCAAGAACAACAATATTAAACTATCAAAGCTTAAAACTACATAAAAGGTATCAATAGAGCAAGGTTGAGATGTAGTAAACTACCTCTTCCTTTTCAATTAGAAACCCTAGGTTGGATGTGATCTAGAGTGCATCATCCTCCTCCAAAGCTCGGCTCACACTCAAGGCCAAATGGTCTTCAAGGTGCAAGTGAAGAGGGAAGGAAGATTGAGCAAGTTTTTAGTGGATTTAATGGAGGATGGAGATGCAATTTTGAAGACAAAATGAAGGGGAAAAGGGAGGGGGAGAGTCTGCTGGAGCAAGAGAGGAAGAGAGGGGATTTTGGGTGTTTTGGTAAAGTGAAACAATGAAATGAAAAGATGACACACAGCCTTACTTTAATATGCAAAAAGTCAACTTGAATTTTGTGACCCAAAATGCTCCAATTGGAGTTTTATTCTAGTCACTCACTTCTAGTCCCTCATTTAGTTTTTTTTAATCTACTAATGATCATTCTTATCCTCCGAACTTACGTCACTCTCAGTCCAAATATTTACCTCAAAAAATGTGTCTTTTCTCATTTTTCACAATTGAGTGACAGCAAAATCAAATTAATGGTTAAGCATGGTTTTTAAAATAAAATGAGGTAATGTATGGTACAATTGTAATTAAAATAATTTAAGTCAATTATTCAGAGAAAATAAATAAATAATTAATTAATTAGGTCAGATAAAAATAAAATTTTGGGTCCTCACAAATAATGTCAAGTCCTTTAAACCATAACTTCAGCATAAATGTATGCATCAACAACAACTGGATATACCAAATCAATTATCTAAGGAAGACAGGGCCATTCAAGAATAGCATTTATAGACAACAGAAGGAAGAGTGGAACAAAAAAGTAGCACTAAAGATAACAAAGAAACTGCCAAAGAGTAAAACTTCTTTTTGAAAATGATAAATTAAAACGTTCACATCTCAACATCAAAATTAGAAAAAAAAAAAAACTTTACCAAAGATATTCTGCCAACATAATATTTTTTTTACTCTACCAACATAATGTGATAGCCCCACTTCCCCTAAGGCGAACCAGAGGGGTAAGCGGACCGCCTGCCCAACTCTCGCCAGGACTCAAACATTCATTTATGGAACCATCGTTAAAAGTATTTAAAAACACCGACAAATTCACACAAAATACAAACCCCCAACATTCCATCCAGGAGACCTTGATAACAACTCCAAAATACTATAAACCGTCAAAATCATTCATTAATTTCAATCTTACATAAAGGAGGAAATCCTACAAAAGTACTAAGAAGAAATCCAGCAAGGATACTAGGTTCCTCGATTCTCGTGCCCCACTTCCAGACCTGTTAAGGAAAACAAAGCTTATGGGGTGAGCAAAGCCCAGTGAGGTCAAGAATGCATGCACAAGCAGGTGAAAGCGATAACAATTCTCGACAACCAATATGAGAAAACTTGGAAATCATATAAGACAATATAAAATAATCCGATAAAGGATACTGATCGTTCCATCTTTCTGTCATTTTCCACATCTAGCTTCGGTCCGGTCCCAAGCCGTAGTTTCAGCAGGAATGTTGAGACTCCGTCAACCTCTATCTCACCGATCGTAGAAATCACTTTCCTCTCACCCGTCTACTTACACCCCCTGTACCGGGCCCGCTCGTCAAAATAGTATTAACATCAAACCAAGTCGGGATGAGCGGTACCTCCCGCTCCATAGAGCGTGGTACATACTACCGCTTGGTAAATGAGTCGACGACACTACGTTCCAATCGACTTAACTAGAACCCGACCAAAACGGGAGGAGAGGCACCTCCCACTCACTCGAGTGCGGTACATGCAACCGTTTGGTCTTATCAAGTCAAGAACAAGCACAAGTACAAGCACTTAACGACTTCAAATCAGGCAAATTCAAGCAAGGGTGAGCGCGATAAAGTACACGCTCACCAAGTCAAACAAGCATGCTTTTCAAACGAAGTTCACCAAACCAAGTATTCAGTAACAAGCACTTGAACACTCACCAACAGTTGAGGGCAAGCGAGAAAATTTAGAGGACCAAACACGTTCTTTGAGGTCCACGAAATCCCCTGAGGTATGCAAATTCAAACAATTAACCTTTCGATTTCCAATTAAAAGGAATCTCGTAAGATTTGGAAAAGTCCATTTTCAAATGTGAAATGGCGCGTGCATATACTCAATGAACTAAACTCTCGAAATGCTTATAAACACTTAAAATAGCAAAAGGAGCACAAGCATGGGCGTTAGACGGAAAACGGACAAGAACGGAACGAAAATGGAAAACACACACTAAAAGGTGTGAAAGGCAGATTTGACACCTCTTGCCATTTTGACCATAACTCATGGTACGAGTGTCGGATTGAAGTGCACGAGGTTCCGTTTCGAAGCTAAGAGAACAAGATATAACTTTCATGAAGGTAATTTTTACCCAGATTCACTATTTCTAAGTCAAAAGTGCGGAAACATGTCCAGGAATTTCAGTATCAGGATATCCGACAGGTTTGATTCAAACGATTATAACTCAGCGCTCACAAATCCAAATCAAGAAATTCCAAAGGCGTTGGAAAGCTAACATACAAGGCCACAATTCTTAAGAAGACATCAAAAGCAAAAACATTCATCTTCCTGGTCAAAATGACCCATTACAGTAGCAAAAAAACATTTCTGACAGAAACAGGGCATCAGGGGCATTTTAGTCATTTCACATGCTACAGTGCTCCGATTCATCTGAAAATTTACAGGTATAATCCTCACTCAATTCTCTACAACTTTCATGTTTTGTGCAAAAGCTAATACAACCTCCATCATATTCGAATATTCAAACCAAATTCGGACAGAAAATCTAAACAAAAAGTAAAACTTGGAGTTCATCCATACCAACCAATTTCCAGCCATCCAATTCAGTTCCTAGCTAACTAAATTCAACTTCCAATCATCAATTCCCAACATTAAGTCTTGCAACTAATGAAACCCTAACCCTAGCTCTTGGCCAAGGTTCAAGACAAGCAAAACAATAAAAGCAATCCATGGAATCATCTTAGAAGTTAAGAATGAGCACTAATCAAGGCTAAACATCAGCCAAATCCATCAATTACACCATGTACAAGAAATTCCAACTTTCAAAGTAAAGCTAGTTACCTCCTAACTTGATGTTCTAGGCAAGAACTCCAATCTCCCAAGCTTCAATCACTTCCTCCTAGCTCAAGCTTCAAGATTGGATGATTGGAACACGAGACTTTCTCTTGTTTTTCTCTCTGTTTTTTTTTTTTTCCTTTCTTTCTTCCCTTGCTCACGGTTTTCTCCCTTTTCTTTTCAGCCTTCACCCGACTCTCCTCTCCCTTATTCCTCTTAATTGGTCTCAAATTGGGTTATAAGATAAAGCCTAGGAGATATTTAAGGCATGGGTCAAAGGGTTGGTCAAAACTATCAAGCCAACCCTAGCATTTCAAGGATCTTCCACCTTGGCCCCAAGTGATTTCATTTCCTAGCAATTGAGTCCATAAGTTGTAAATCCCACTTAGTCCACTAATACTTAATTACACCTAACTAGGTCACTAATCACCCAATTACCGTAATTAACTCCCGTGAGCATGCAAGTTCACACCGAAAATTCATGAAATAACAAACGTTTGATTTGTACATATAATTAGCGTTTTGAGAAAATATATTAGGGTTAGTACATTTAAGGTTTAGTGTGCAAACAATTTAGGGTTTTGTCAAAATTTAGGGTTTTCAAAGCAAACTAGGGTTTAAATTTCAAATTAGGGTTTTCTAGACTTGTAAAACAAAATAGCTAAAACAAAACATTTTGTGAAGTAAAACAAACCATATAAACACTTTGGTAAACAATAATGATTATAATTAACATTATGTTGTGTTAAAGTCGATGTTAAAATTTAAACAAAAATATTAAATAAGTAGGTCAAATAAAATAAATTTTCGGATCCTCACAATCTTCCCCCCTTAAAAGAATTTCGTCCTCGAAATTCATACGTGAACCATGAAATGATTCTAGGTGTTTCCTCAGAATTCCTTTCTCTAACCCTCAAGTTACTTTCTCGACACTTTGGTTTCCACAATATCTTGAATAAAAGAACTCGCTTGATCCTCAATTCTTTCGCTTACAGTTCACACATTAAGAATTCCTATTCACACTTGGAGTCATTTACAAGGATTGAATCACCTATAAAATCCACGAAATTTAATCATTCCAAATACGTATATTCCATCTCTTCCATCTCTTCATTATACCACACATAATTCAAAAGAGACCTTAATTGATATGACAAAGGGTATCATAACCTAATCTCGTTGTTTGAAACAGCCCTTCTTATGATGCTGGTACTTGCCACCTCCATTACATACCACTTAAAACCACCTGAGCATTTCCAAAACTTCACTATTCTACTGATCGTAACTTACTCCTATCAACTCAAATCTTACATTACAGACAATGAGGCTCTTGGGTTCATTCCTTTCCAATAAGAATGATATATAACTTTGTATATCAAAATCAAAATGTTCACACTTTTGCAAAGATGGTATAAAATTATCAGTCGTATCCTTAATCGTTTGACAAAGGCACTCTCAATTAACTTTAAATGGAAAAGAGTAAGATTTTGAGGGCACAAAAGGCTTGATTAGAACTTTCTCATTTCTTCACTCTAATAAACTCAAGTTTCATGAAAACACTGTAAACAAGAAATATCTAAACTTAAACAAATAAAACAATGTAAATACGAAATTACTTTCAAAACACGTTTATATCAAACCTAAATATCAATATCTAGAAAGGTGAAGAAATACAACATTAAACTAAAACTTTTGAATTCATTTTTTTTCTTTCTCTTTTTCAAAAGTCAAGTACAACAGGTTCCATTATCGAAGGTGGATTAAATTTTCATCCCATAAGCTATTTAGCTTATATCTAAAACCTGAAGAACCATTTTACATCCCCTTGATTCATGGATCGTTAAATCTTACTTACTAATCGTAGGACATAATCTCTCACCATCACATGAATAACAACGCACAACCCTTAAACCCAAATTGTCTTACACGCACAACTATGTTCGAGCATAGATCGAATACCAAGTCATCATTACTACTATCTGGCCGTTTCATGAACTAACGCAAACCATTAATTTACTTCACAATCTAAACATGACTGATTCACCTCTTACAAAACTTTGTTCCTTCTTTTCTCTTATCCAGTTCACTAGTGTAAGAATTCGACAATTTATCAAATATTCTAAAATGTCAATCCTTCGATTAGTGACGGCCGTTACTCAATTACATCTCCAACCATCCATCTCCAACCATCTATAATCTCAATTACATCTAACTGCAGAAATAAAATGACTATTTAAAAGTACAAGAGTCGCTAGTGAAAATATTTGAAATAGGAAATACTAGCATACATTCACATTAACAAGTTCACATATAATTAGAAAATCATTGGGTGTTAGAAAACACAATACATATAGATACCAATACCACAAAATACAAGCGATCATGCGATTAGGTCCATGGACCCCACAAGCTTTACCCCAACTAACCCATTTATAAAACATTCAAAAGACAAAGACCTCCATAGTCTATTCTAGATTTTAGGGCAGTTCCTTATTCGGTGTTCAAGGCTCCCACACCTTAAACATGCACCCATCTTCAACCAACACCCTTTTGTCGGATGAGATTTGTTACAAAAATCACACTTAGCAACCCTAAGTTGCCGCGCAATGAGTCCACCAACTTTTAGTTTCTTTCCCTTATTTTCAGTAACATGTTCATCTTTGCTAATCTCTTTACGCTTTCCTTTAACATTGGAGGAGCTTCCTTCTGTTTCTAACTATACTAGGGTATCTCGAAATTCAATTTGCATAGTCGAACGCACTAGTTCAAACTTATGCTGCATCTCCTTTAGAATGGCTTCATATTTCTTCTTCATTTCCATGTACTTGTTTCTTAGCTCAGTCTTTTCCTTATATTCTTGTTCCCAGCGTCCTTCCCAATATTTAGCAAGCACCATCTGAAACTCTAACTCCTTTCGGAGAGCTTCTATGGCATCGCATGAATCTTCCAAGTTTGCCATGTCACTAATTCCTTTAACGCCCGAAATTGACCTCCCAAGAAAATCAAAATCACCAGATTAATATTATGAAACTCTAACCATTTAAAATTCAACTCTTTGAAATCCAACATAAGGGTTCTTATTGACTTGTGAATACAAATCGTGTCGTTTACTTAACTACCTATCCAAGAGATCTCAACACAACTCGTCTATTTGAAGAAATTCAAAACCCTACACACCAGTATAGCAATAGCTAGTGGTGCTAAAACACTTGACATCAACTTAGCACTTAGAGTCCACTATTTCACTTTAAATAACACACCTAAAATATAGGAAAGCTATCCCAACTCCACATTCAAGAACAATGTCATTAAAATATCCCCAAATAGATCTTTAACCTAGGCTCTGATACCAACCGTGATAGCCCCACTTCCCCTAAGGCGAACCAGAGGGGTAAGCGGACCGCCTGCCCAACTCTCGCCAGGACTCAAACATTCATTTATGGAACCATCGTTAAAAGTATTTAAAAACGCCGACAAATTCACACAAAATACAAACCCCCAACATTCCATCCAGGAGACCTTGATAACAACTCCAAAATACTATAAACCGTCAAAATCATTCATTAATTTTAATCTTATATAAATGAGGAAATCCTACAAAAGTACTAAGAGGAAATCCAGCAAGGATACTAGGTTCCTCGATTCTGACTTCCGGACACTGGAAAACAAAGCTTATGGGGTGAGTAAAGCCGGTGAGGTCAAGAATGCATGCACAAGCGGTGAAAGCGATAACAATTCTCGACAACCAATAACAGTTGAAAACTTGGAAATCATATAAGACAATATAAAGTAATCACGATAAAAGGATACAATGCCGTTCCATCTTTCTGCCATTTTCCACATCTAGCGGTCCGGTCCCAAGCGTAGTTTCAGCGGAATGTTGACACTCCGTCAACCACTATCTCACCGGTAGAAATCACTTTCCTCTCACCCGTCTACTTACACCCCTGCAGGGCCCTTCGTCAAAATAGTATTAACATCAAACCAAGTCGGGATGAGCGGTACCTCCCGCTCCATAGAGCGTGGTACATACTACCGCTTGGTAATTAACATCAAACCAAGTCGGGATGAGTGGTACCTCCCGCTCCATAGAGCGTGGTACATACTACCGCTTGGTAAATGAGTCGACGACACTACGTTCCAATCGACTTAACTAGAACCCGACCAAAACGGGAGGAGAGGCACCTCCACTCACTGAGTGGTACATGCAACCGTTTGGTCTTATCAAGTCAAGAACAAGCACAAGTACAAGCACTTAACGACTTCAAATCAAGCAAATTCAAGCAAGGGTGAGCGCGATAAAGTACACGCTCACCAAGTCAAACAAGCATGCTTTTCAAACGAAGTTCACCAAACCAAGTATTCAGTAACAAGCACTTGAACACTCACCAACAGTTGAGGGCAAGCGAGAAAATTTAGAGGACCAAACACGTTCTTTGAGGTCCACGAAATCCCCTGAGATATGCAAATTCAAACAATTAACCTTTCGATTTCCAAATAAAAGGAATCTCGTAAGATTTGGAAAAGGTCCATTTTCAAATGTGAAATGACGTGTCGTGCATATACTCAATGAACTAAACTCTCGAGAAATGCTTATAAACACTTAAAATAGCAAAAGGAGCACAAGCATGGGCGTTAGACGGAAAACGGACAAGAACGGAACGAAAATGGAAAACACACACTAAAAGGTGTGAAAGGTAGATTTGACACCTCTTGCCATTTTGTCCATAACTCATGGTACGAGTGTCGGATTGAAGTGCACGAGGTGCCGTTTCGAAGCTAAGAGAACAAGATATAACTTTCATGAAGGTCATTTTTACCCAGATTCACTATTTCTAAGTCAAAAGTGCGGAAACATGTCCAGGAATTTCAGTATCAGGATTTCCGACAGGTTTGATTCAAACGATTATAACTCAGCGCTCACAAATCCAAATCAAGAAATTCCAAAGGCGTTGGAAAGCTAACATACAAGGCCACAATTCTTAAGAGACATCAAAAGCAAAAACATTCATCTTCCTGGTCAAAATGACCCATTACAGTAGCAAAAAAACATTTCTGACAGAAACAGGGCATCAGGGGCATTTTAGTCATTTCACATGCTACAGTGCTCCGATTCATCTGAAAATTTACAGGTAGAATCCTCACTCAATTCTCTACAACTTTCATGTTTTGTGCAAAAGCTAATACAACCTCCATCATATTCGAATATTCAAACCAAATTCGGACAGAAAATCTAAACAAAAAGTAAAACTTGGAGTTCATCCATACCAACCAATTTCCAGCCATCCAATTCAGTTCCTAGCTAACTAAATTCAACTTCCAATCATCAATTCCCAACATTAAGTCTTGCAACTAATGAAACCCTAACCCTAGCTCTTGGCCAAGGTTCAAGACAAGCAAAACAATAAAAGCAATCCATGGAATCATCTTAGAAGTTAAGAATGAGCACTAATCAAGGCTAAACATCAGCCAAATCCATCAATTACACCATGTACAAGAAATTCCAACTTTCAAAGTAAAGCTAGTTACCTCCTAACTTGATGTTCTAGGCAAGAACTCCAATCTCCCAAGCTTCAATCACTTCCTCCTAGCTCAAGCTTCAAGATTGGATGATTGGAACACGAGACTTTCTCTTGTTATTCTCTCTTTTTTTTTTTCCTTTCTTTCTTCCCTTGCTCACGGTTTTCTCCCTTTTCTTTTCAGCCTTCACCCGACTCTCCTCTCCCTTATTCCTCTTAATTGGTCTCAAATTGGGTTATAAGATAAAGCTTAGGAGATATTTAAGGCATGGGTCAAAGGGTTGGTCAAAACTATCAAGCCAACCCTAGCATTTCAAGGACCTTCCACCTTGGCCCCAAGTGATTTTATTTCCTAGGAATTGAGTCCATAAGTTGTAAATCCCACTTAGTCCACTAATACTTAATTACACCTAACTAGGTCACGAATCACCCAATTACCGTAATTAACTCCCGTGAGCATGCAAGTTCACACCGAAAATTCATGAAATAACAAACGTTTGATTTGTATATATAATTAGGGTTTTGAGAAAATATGTTAGGGTTAGTACATTTAAGGTTTAGTGTGCAAACAATTTAGGGTTTTGTCGAAATTTAGGATTTTCAAAACAAACTAGGGTTTAAATTTCAAATTAGGGTTTTCTAGACTTGTAAAACAAAATAGCTAAAACAAAACATTTTGTGAAGTAAAACAAACCATATAAACACTTTGGTAAACAATAATGATTATAATTAACATTATGTTGTGTTAAAGTCGATGTTAAAATTTAAACAAAAATATTAAATAAGTAGGTCAAATAAAATAAATTTTCAGGTCCTCACACATAATATATTTTTTTGGGGTTTCTTTAATTTCATTTTGTTTCAAAGCCGACATGCAACAATTAATCTCAAAACTACATTGCATAAACTGTAAAACAGAATTCAAAATCAAATTAAATAACAAATAGAATACTTACAGTTTTTTCCCCGATGTTGACAAGATTTTTTGCCCTCCAAGTTCCTAGCTTGCCTTTTCTAAGATTGAAACACTGCAGCGGTAATAGAAAGTTCTGCCGTCGACTTCTGGAAATTCTAAAAACAAAGCAACGAAGAAGAAAGCGCATTGCATAAGCTGTAAAACAGAATTCAAAATCAAATTAAATAACAAATAGGATACTTATAGTTTTTTCCCCGATGTTGACAAGATTTTTTGCCCTCCAAGTTCCTAGCGTGCCTTTTCTGAGATTGAAACACTGCAGCGGTAGCAAAAAGTTCCGCTGTCAACTTCCTGAAATTCTAAAAACAAAGCAACGAAGAAGAAAGCGCTCAAGGGACCAAAACAAAACCCGGGCTTCAAGATTTACAATGACTTTGGTTTACTTAAACCAACCCGTTAAAACCCAATACCCAAATGATCCAACCCAACCTTTAAATTAGTTGGGTTGTTTGGCAGGTTGTTGGGTTTTAGCCCTTATTGTTGACCTTAGTTTTACTCTAACGAATAGCAAGGTGAGCCTGAAGAGTAATTTTGGAAACTACTGTCTAATTGTTGTGATATTAGAATTTTTTTAATAAAATATCATAATTTCATTACGATCCACACTAATTAGAAGTTGAAAAATGAACCATAAAATATCCAATTTCAAAAAGTTTTAAGCAATTAGAAAATTAGTATGCATTGAAAAAATATTGCTAGCTTAAATTCATCTTGTTTATGCTTTGTTAGTTAATTTTTACCACAAGTATAAACACCTCCATGTTCACTTTTCCTCATTTAGTTTTCCTTATCTCTATTTTTTATTACAAGATGGTTTATTAATCCTTGTCCCAAAGCAATTTCTAACACAACACGGTAATATGGTCCACATGATATAGGCATTATCACAATTCAAAGTTATACGAGTCATTTTCGGATCAACTTATTAATAACACAAATATAAATGGATTGGATTGAATCAACCTCCAGTCGATATACTAACCATAATATTCTATTTTATAGTAATCAAACACTATATAGACCACTTTGATAGTTAGTACTACTAGTAACAATCGAATTTGGCTTCAAGATTATATCAAAAAATCTAGCCACTCATAAGTTTTCTATCCTATCTTCAAACTTATATTATTGGTGAAAAACTTCATTATACTAGTAATACTTCACATGCTTTGCACGTGATCTTATCATCTCAGTATGTAGTATCGTAAGATACTAAAATATTTTTTATAATTTTGATTGTCAACTTCACACTAAAATACTTTTTATTTTTATTTTTCCTTTTAATTGTCACAAAATATTGATACTTGCATATCTTACCAAAATTATTCAACATTTTTAATATCATATTTAAATCAGGATATCATGATTTTTTACATACAAAATAATATTATTGAGTGAGAAAAAATGAATTTAGATGTTGAGAGTAAACGCAAAAAATATATATATTAGTAATGTAAAAGGTTAAATTGTGATATCAATTTCTAGAAGGGCATTAAAGTAAATGAATATATTTATATCAATTATGTAAATTCAACTCAAGTATAATATTATATATTTATTTCAATTCCCTATTCTTACTACACTCCAACAAAACACTTTCTAATCAAAGTATGAATTAGAACCATACAACTTTTGAAAAGATAAGATTTGACTAAACTACTAAATATTTTAACATAAGTATTAATGTATTGAACAATATGCCAATCTGTATATCTTTCCTTATGGATTTCATTTTTTCCCCCGTTTTTGGCTAAGTAAAATAAATTTTTATAGTAAAACCATAGAGTGAGACTGATCTAATCAATTTATATGAAATATATAAATAATTTTTATTTATTTCTTTTTACTCGAGTGAGTGGACTGAATATTCATAATAAAATGTAAATCTTGCATATATGATTGCATCCTATCATTATGTAATGTGAAATGAATTTGTTAATGATAAGTGACATAGTTCAGTATTAAATCAGAAACATGTTTTTACAATTGATTACAATTGAATAGATGTGAAGTCTGTATATATGACTCTTTGTATTCCTTTATAATAATGGAATATAAATAACCTGACATATTTAATTGATTCTTTATTCTTGTTCATTCTTGTAAATTGAAATTTTGTTTAGGGATAGTTTATAATTTTATTTTATAGTAATCAAACACTATATAGACCACTTTGATAGTTAGTACTACTAGTAACAATCGAATTTGGCTTCAAGATTATATCAAAAAATCTAGCCACTCATAAGTTTTCTATCCTATCTTCAAACTTATATTATTGGTGAAAAACTTCATTATATATGATTCTAACAACAATAGTAATGAATGGATTACCTAATTAAATGGGTTAATGTATATTGTTCCCTGCGAAAAAAAAATATTGATCCTATGCAATCTCTAAGTGCTTTTATTGAAAAAAAAAAACTATGTTACTTGAAAGTATAAGAATAAATTGTTAAGCAATAAGATTAAATCAAATTATTGACAAAGAATTGGAAACTAATTGGTTTTACCAGCAAGGTAAATAATTCTTGAAATTTTTTTGACTAATTTTTAAGCCAATTATTGAAATTATCAAAGAATTTGAGAAACATAAAGTAATTGCTAATGTGTACAATATATATATATATATATATATATATATATATATATATATATTACATATAATTAGACATTAAACAACTAAAAACATACCTAAGGGAATTTACTAAAAACATACCTATTAATTTTGCCCTCTTTCGTGTTTTAATTCCCTCCCAAGCTTCATATTTTTTGTTTTGATTCGGCAATATAATAAGGAAAGTGATGACATAGATATCTTCCATGTAGACAAATGGAAAAAGTAAAAACAATAAAAGTGCGCCCTTTATACCCTCCCAAAATTTCAGCCCAAATTTTAAATCTTGAGTAGAATACCATATAAAGGAAAGAAAACAGCGCCAAAAATGTGAAGGCTCTCTAGGGCACCTTTCTGCCTCTCTAACAAGCAATTGGTATAGATGAGAGTTGAAGAAACTCCTTCGGATCAAGTCAAAGGTACGATATAGCTTTGACATCACATATCCAAGAAAAGTTCTTTGATATAACTGGTGGTAGGCTTTTGTCCATAGGGATTTATAACATTTTTTTTTCGTTGGCTTTGTTTGATGGGGCTTTATAACCTTTTTTTTTTCATTCGCTTTGTATGATATATCATGGATTGTCATTTGATTAATTGTACATCAATCCCGTTTGAAATGAATCAACATATATCCAAGAATTAATCTTTAATACAACTTGTGGTAGGCTTTTGTCCAATAGGACTTTATAACCTTTTCCTGTAATTGATGAAGCCACCAAGACCTTTTTTGTGTTATTTGTGTGGTGTAAGATCAAAAGCATAAAGCCAATTGTTTATATTTTTAATACTTTTTTATTGTTTTGGTGGCTGCTTTTTTAATGGAAGTGCTTTATTCGCTGTCTATTCTTTGTTCCGGATTTGGAGATGTTTGAAGACTTTTTTTTTTATTTATTGTGGCTTGTTCATGGTTGTATGTGCTACTAAAAAAATCAAGTTTTATCCTGTCAAAGTTCACTCCTAGATATTTTTTATGAATAAAAAATATTTAGATGAACATTGAAGTCATATTTATATTTATCTAATATATTGTATCATTTTTATATGTAGATTCCACAACAAGGAACAAGGGTCGAGGGATAACGCGAGAATTAGGACTTAACAAGTTAAATAAGGCTACCAAAAACAAGTTAGCTGTCCGCATTTCACTAGATAAAGGTTGACCAGTTGATAGAGTTCAATCGCTGTCTAGTGAATTTGGAATTATACGTGAGAGCATCGGTTCTGTTAAGTGGAAAAATTTGAAAGATGGCGACAAGTTGCACGCATTTGATCATCTTGATGTGAATACTATTTTAGTACTAGCTTTATATTTGATCTCATTCTTAACATTGATCAAGAATATTATATTTACTTATATTGAGTTTTGGCGGATATATTGGATATTAATTTGGATGATCAAACTAAAAAAAAGGTTGAGCTCTTGCTCCAAGGAAGAAGTAGGGATCGACGGTATAAACTGCATAAATATTTTCAGAGTTTTGCCCCAGTTGAAGAAGCACATCAGAACAAACCTAATAATATCACCCAGGAGCAGTGGGGTGATCTCTGCAAATATTGGTCAAATCCTGAAGTCATAGTAAGAGATTCCTTTAAGTACTTTTTTTCTATGTCTTAATTTAGTATTGGTAAAATTGGCCAGTTACAATGCATTAATGTTCTATTGTATTGCTTTGTTTCATAGGCAAGATGTGCAAAAAACAAGGAAAATAAAAAAAAGTTAGAAATATTGCACAACCAAGGATCTGCATCATTTGTTGTAATTCGTGAGGAGCTGGTAAATATTGAATTCTAAGGATATTTTAATATTGTTATTGATATATTCTCTAATTATAGTTTCTTTATTTCAGAGTAAAAAAGAATCCAATGGTGATGAAAAATTGATAGGATCACGCTCTTCAAACATACTCATTATAGTGAGACAAAAGGATGGTCAACTCTATTGTCAGAGGCAAAATATGTAAGTATTTAAATCCCTTATTAAAAAAAAGAATAATCATTCTACCTTTTTTAACATATTCTTGCATACAGTTCATTTTAATTAAAAATTTAACTTTATGTAAAATATTTTACAGAATGAAATGATAGAACTTCAGAAAAAATCAATGAAAGAGGATAATCCTTTGTCTCCAGATCAAATTGTTGATCAGGTTCTTGGTAAGAAATCGGGGTACATCAAGGGACTTGGTTGTGGTCCAAAACCAACAACCTCATCATCTGCATCAATTCATGAAGAGAATAGAAAACTTGAAAAAAACGCTTAAAGAGTGTCAAGTAGAATGTGACCTACTAAAAGAACGTTTGGAATTAGTAGAAAACAAAATGCATCAAATGTCATCTGTGATGGAAAAGCATGGTCAACTGTTGGAGAAATTTTTGGGCTGAGTATGTTTCAAATCTTGGCAATGGTTAGTTTCTTATAATTTGTTTTTTCTAACTCTTTTATGGAAAAGAGAGAATTTTGAAATATTTGTTGTTTTAGTGTTTAATTTGTATTACCTTTGTCAATTTCTTAATATTTTAACAAATATATTTTTCATTGCAGCTAATTAGTAGATTTGAGAAAGAGTTGAAGGCTGAATGCTGAGACAAGCTACCTGTTGAGATTAAGATTTGGTCTTAACTTTGATTTAGACTTTTAATAATTCAAGAATCTACTTCTTATAATTTTAGTTTATTTTTATATATCTTGGAGCCCTTGCATAAATAATGACTTGTTAGTACTATTCCATGATTTGCATTGCTTTGTATAATATTATTGCAACTTTGATGTTTAGTAAATTGAGATATATGCTAAATAATAGATCTCTTTTTACTGTTCAAATTAATTTATTGTTTTATTCCACACTTTATTATGTTGTGTACAAGTATCAAGTAGAAATGGTGGTAAAAAAATCACCTAATAGATCATAAAACAAATGTTCAAAAATAGCCTACAATGTTTTTCTAGTGGAATGGTTTAAGCATCCGCTACAAAAAAAAAAGTTTGTATTCAAATTTATATAATCGACTACAAGTGTTTTTATAGCAGAATGGTCTTATATTTTATGGCGCAAAATATAGTTACAAAAGCATATAGTAATCAACTACGATTTTGTTATCAGAGAGACCTTTTGAGAATTGTCTAAGCAAAATATTGTGGCCAAATATTTTTCAATTAGCCCCAATGTTTTTTATGTAGCCTAATGATTTGAGCAATAGGTACAAAAGAAATTGTAGCCAAATATTCAATAATTGAGAACAATTTTTTTTTTTTGGTAGTAGAATGGTTTGAGATTTGCCCACATAGGAAATCGCAGTATAAAATAATACAATTGGCTATGTTTTTTTTCAGTAATGGAAGGCATTGATATTTGACTACACCAAAAAACATAGCCAAATATTGTACAATCAACTACGAATATTTTCGTAGTGGAATGTTATCATGGTTCACTACAAAAAAAAAAAAAAATCGTAGCAATATTGGAACAAATGGCTACGAAAAATTCATAGTCAAAAATTAAGTTTTTTGTTGCAAAATCGATGGATTTGAAGGTCAAATCTAAGATTTTTGGCTACAAAGATGCATTATTTGCTACGAAAATAAGTATCTTCATCGACATATAATTTCATTGCGAAAAGCAGTCTTTTTGTCTATGAAAAGGGAAATTGTAGGAAATAGTTGAACTTATGGCTATGATATTGGAAAATCGTCACCTAATACCTTTAGCAACGTGGATTTCGCGACGATTTTGGCCACGATAAATTGTCATAGCTAAATATTAAAGACGACGTTTTTTGACTCTTTGGTTACAATATTTTTTGTAGCCTAAGATTAAATCTGTTGTAGTGAATCTAGGAATGCAAGTAACAATATGAAGTTCCAATAACATCATAAAGGTCCCATTTCATTACATAACTCAGCCCAGATTATTTAGCTCTTTCCTAGTAAAAAAAGTGATGCTAAGGTGGCCACTACCATTAAGTATAGTGCTTGTTTTTGGCACTCTGATAGGAAATTAAGGCCTTGTTTGGCGCTGAGTTTTTTGAGAGTTTGTATAAAACTTTACTGTAGATTACTGTAGAACTTGTAGAAAAAATTTTTGGAAGTGAAGTTTTTATATGTTTTGGGGGTGTTATATTAAAAACTTTGGGAGTTTTTTGAGAATTCTTGCAGATAATGTAGGAAACAAACAAGTTTTATACAAACTTGCTAAAAATTTGCATTAAAACTTTGGAAGTTTTTTAAGGTTCCTATAGCAAAAGCAGATAAAAAACTAGTAGCATATAAACCTGACAAAAAACTCACCTGCCAAATAAGGAAATTAAGATGTGCTGCTATTTTAAAACATGATACTCCTAATTTTCTGTCTATTGTAGACTTTGACAATCAGGTAGATTGGAAACTTGATTTTTCCAGAATCTACACTACTAGATTAGCCATGAAAAAGTTTCAATCTCACTCTAACGGTTATCCAGGTACATAGTTGTTTATGGAAAGAAATATATGCTTAAAAATTTTTATATCTTAAGGTTGGCATGTGAGTGGAGATCTATCACTCTTACTATATAATAATAATCATGTTTCTTCTTTTTTTTTTGTCATGCCTAATCCACCCCTACTACTAATTGGTATTCTCATACTCTTCTTAGTCCACTATTGGCTTGAATCCTATTCAAAAATATAATTCTAGAATAATACAAAGACCCTAATCTTCCCCTACTAATCAGATTTTCTCATTGTCAACCATCAGCTGCGTTATCATCTCTTTTACTAGTCCAGACCATTACTAAACTTCTTCCACTTTGGTAGAATAGAGTCAAAATATTTCTATGCCTACAAAAGTTCTAAACTTTATAATTTCATCAGAAGTATAGAATAAGAACAATGAAAACAAAAGAGTTCTATGCTTTGCACGTGATTTTATCATCTCACTATGTAATATTATAAGATAATAAAATATTTTTTATAATTTTAATTGTCAACTTCACACTAAAATTCTTTTTATTTTTGTTTTCTTTTAACTGTCACAAAATATAGATACTATCATATCTTAGCAAAATTATCCAACATTTTTAATATCATTACATTTAAATCAGAATATCACAATTTTTTACATACAAAATAAAATTATTGAATGAGAAAAAATGAATTTAGACATTGAGCGTGAATGCAAGAAATATATATATTAGTAACATAAAAAGTTAAATTGTGATATCAATTTTTAAAGGGCATTAGAGTAAATGAATACATTTATGGACTTGTTTGGTAGCTAAATTTTTTGAGCGTTTGTATAAAACTCTACTATAGATTATTGTAGGAGTTGTAGAAAAAGTTTTAGAAGTGAAGTTTTTTATGTGTTTTGGAGGTGTTATATTAAAAACTTTGGGAGTTTTTTTGAGGATTCTTGCAGATAATGTAGGAAAGAAACAAGCTTTATAGAAACTTGCTAAAAAAATTGCATTAAAACTTTGAAAGTTTTTTAAGGTTCCTGTAGTAAAAGCAGGTAAAAAACTAGCAGCATACAAACTTGGCAAAAAACTCAACTGCCAAACAATTAATTATGTAAATTTAACTCGAGTATCATATTATATATTTATTCCAATTCCCTATTCTTCGTATACTCCGATGAAACACTTTCTAATTAAAGTATGAACTATAACCATCAAACAATAACTTTTAAAAGGATAAGATTCGGCTAAATTACTAAAGATTTTAATGTAAGTATCAATGTTTTGAACAATATGCCATATGCCAATATCTATATTTTTGGCTAAGTAAAATAATTTGTTATAGTAAAAATATAGAGTGAGACTGATCTAATCAATTTATATGAAGTATATGAATAGTTTTTATTTATTTATTTCTACTTGAGTGAGTGGACTAAACTTTCATAATAAAACATAAATCTTGCATATATGTTTGCATTCTATCATTATGTAATGTGAATTGAATTTGTTAATGATACGTGAAATAGTTCAGCATTAAATCAGAAACATGTTTTTAAAATTGAATAGATGTGAAGTCTGTGCACATGACTCTTTGTATTCCTTTATAAATAATGGAATATAAATGATCTAACATATTTAATTGATTCCTTATTTCTGTTCATTCTTGTAAATCAAAATTTTGTTTAAAGATAGTTGTGCATATTGCCTACCATAACAAGAAATCAAGTACATTGAGAATTCAAATATTTTAATGTATAAACATTCAATATGCTGACGATTATGCAATTTCAATGTGTTTGGCCCCTTTCCTAATTTGCTTTGCTGCCTAATAACAAATTAGGTCTCGAAAAAGCAACCTACCATCATTCATCATTGCAGTACAAAGCTGGTAAGAAAGGGATTACTAGACTCTTCATCTCTAATATTGGACTTAGATCAAACTTTAATCTCATCAATCTTGTGATAACTGAGAAGTTGTAATTGGGAAAGCAAATGAAATTCAAGGAACTTGGGACCTATTTCTCGATCAACATTATCCACAAGTTTAACAAATCATAGACAGATTTTGACTATAGAGGATATGACAGTATATAAAAGATCAATCAATAAAGAAAAGATAAGTAAAATGATCCATAGTGTTGCAAAAAGCAACTGCAAACAATTCATAGTGTTGGTCTATTGGATATGAAAGCCAAAAGTTGACAAAAATTCGGTTAAAATAAATTAAAACTGACAAATTGAAATAAACCATTTGAACCTAACATGAAACTCTAGATAACTTGCAAATACCGCTGCTTGCTAACTTACACTAGAAGAAAAGTAACTACAAGCTAAAATATGCACCTACAATTTCCTCCATTGTTCGCGGATCCACGACTTCAATGGGGTAAATTTTAGGAGCATTATGATCTTTGTCATCTGATTCCTATTCATAGTATATTTTCTCAATTCTGAGTTGTGTATTGCAAGATTGGTGAGTGCTTTTGAGTCTATGGCGGTCTGAACTTGACTGGATATTCATCGAACAAACATATAAGATGGGCAAATCTTGGTGCTGATTTTGAGCTGAATGCGAGATGAGCGTGGAAAATCCTAGAAGCTTCCTTTATCCCTGGTTGGATTTGGAGAATCAAGTAGAGGCGATGTGAGAAGAGAGAGACCTCGCTCAAATAACAAGCAACTTCAGCGCGACTCTCATGGTGGTATGGATTCATCTTTGTCCCTCGAAGCGGGTCTATTAGCTTTGGTAAAAAACGTAGTTATATTGAGCTCTAGTGATGTAGTTGATGGACTTAAAAATGGAGGAATGCACTAGTGGTTTTGTGTTGGGCCCCTTATATGTCATTTTTAATGTGAAACAATTTGTTGATACCAAATGGAAAGATCTTGAGAAAATTGAGATAAAATGTTGAGAAAAGAGTTTATGTTTTCAATTTTAGAGAAAGCGGATAGCTTGAGGGTAGTCTTTGGATCAATCCACGGTGGCCATGGGGCAAAAGATCGCTGCTTGAGAGCCTTGGAGTCCTAATCTAGAACTGGACAAGATTCATTTCAAGTCTGTTCCGATTTGGATTCGTCTTCCAAGATTAAAACTCCACCATTACACAAATGAAGCTCTTAGTAAACTTGTGAGTTATGTGTGAAGACCAATATACACTGATCAAAATACTGCTAGACAAACTAGGATCTCATTTGCAAGAGTCTGTGTGGAAATAAGTGCTGGATCTGATAGACTATGCGCATCCATTATGTAGAATGGTGATCTAAGACCAGTGTTGAATATCGATTGGGTACCTCGAGTGCGGCAAATGTAAGTGTTTTGGACACTTTCGATAACAAGCGATCTTGTAAAAGTAGTTGAAGAATGGCATCCTAAGGAAGTAGGAAGGGTGGAAATGAAAGAAACAGTCCAGCAAAATAAGATATTAGAATTCTCAAAAATGGTGGAAGAAAGTTCAATTAATTTCATAATTTGGATAAATATAGAACAAATTAAAGAAATGAGGCGGGAAAATGCAAATCTTTGTGTAGTCACTATAGATGATGGACAAAAGAGTAAATAATGTGATAACAAGAGAAACTCAAAGTTAAAGTAAGTCCACCTACTATTTCTATTTGATTGAGATAGTTATGCCTATAGAGAATACATTTACCACTCTTGCTAGTTGCGTTGAAGAATGCAGTGAAGAGAAGCTACATTGATGAGAAATTACTAGTAATGCCAAAATGTTTCTTACAAGCGTAGAGATTAAAACAAAAGACCTCTCCTTTATAAATAAAAATTGTGTGTTGGAACATTAGAGGTCTTAATAGACCTACAAAACAAATTGCAATACAAAAATTAGCCAATAATACTACTGCTGATATCATTAGTATTGTGAAAAATAAAGTTCAAATGCAAAATATATGTAGTGCTTAAAAAATGCCTACTTGGGCACATAGTTCATAATGCATCCACCTATTATGATAGTCAAATTAAGGTATGTGGGTGAAGAAGAAAGATTAAATACCAAGTAGTAGATTTGATTCTAGCAGGCTATCTTGTACTATCTCTTTTGATCACATAAAGAATTCATTCATAATCCTGCTACATATTGGATGAATAAAGCGAAGAACGAAGAAAACCTATAGGAGTGCCTTGTTGAGTAAAAGAGTGGTGACACTGCGGCGGAAGCTCGGTTTGAGGGATTTTAATGCTATTAGAAATCTAGAGGAAAGATTGGGAGTAGTGATGTTGACTAAGCGGTGAATCATCTGGGAGGTTGAGTCAAGAAATGGGTCAATCTTCAAACTCACTTCAAGTCCCTCACTGGCCCAATATGCGTTACACGAGCTAAAGGATCAAGAGGAGTTAGATGCATTAGTTACGTGATGTCCAAAATCAAGTTAAACCACTTTACAATGTGGATGAGGAGTCAAGGCCGTTGGTGACATTGCTAAGCATTGAAGAAGGACCAGCCTTGTTTGATGAATTAAAGTCAAATTCTAGCTTTCTTGTTTAGTTAATAAAGCATGGGTTAAGTAGTTTCAAATTGGAAAATCCTTTAACCACATGCCTCTTTAAGGTTTCTTAGTTGATTAGTGTTAGGATTATTAGAAGTTTCCTAAACTCTAGTTTTTATTTCCATTTATAATTCGGTTTTCTAAGCTTCAAGCTGGCGAGATTACAAATCCAAGTTAGACTAGGATTTCATGTCTTGTAGGCTATAAATAGCCCTTCTTATTTCAAGTTTAATATCAAAAATATTCAGCAAAAGTACTTTGAGTGTTTAACACCTCTCTTGCTTCCTTGAAGACTTGAATACCTTAGAGTTCTTTAAGGGTTCATTGACTTATCAATTCAAGATCCGCGTTGAATTGTGGCGTCCTCTACCATTATACCAGCGTTAGATTGTCCAAGTGCTCAAGCGGGTGAAGGTCTTATTTGTGTGTTTCAACTCTTGTTACAAATCCTAGATCCTACGTTCTTGGTGTGCGGGTTGCGTTACTTATTAGCGTTAGTTACATTATCAGTTGGTATCGAGAGCTAGTTGATGGTATCAAGTATATCCCTTTTATTTCTTATTGTTACGTCTTATTGTTTGTGTCAAATCGCCCAAAAAAAAAATTTCTGTTATAGTCTTGTTTCCTTGATTTCTGTCCGTTATCTCTTCTTGCTTAATTTTTTGTTGTTTGTCTTGTAGTTAATCTTGTTGTTGCTGGATTAGGTCATGCGTTTCTTGCATCTAGTTTTGTGTCTTTAAGTCAAAAAAAAAAATTCAGTTTGTTCAAGCACCAGAACCTACTTGCTGAAAAAATTGAAGTCATCTTGTGATCCTTGCAAATCCAAAATTCTTGGGCAAATTCGATTGAGTCTTGAAGCCTTCTTGATCGTTGCTGTGAAATCTTGAAGTTTTTTTCTTGAAAAAAAGTGGACTTTCTAGCGGTTCTTGAAGCTTACAAGTACTTTCAAATTCTGTTCTAACATTTCTTGATTCTTGAAAGTTGTTGCCTTGTGAAAAAAAAGGAAAGGAGAGAAAGCAGACAGCAAAGAGAAAGGGGAAATGTAAAAGCTGAAATTCATCAAGGAAAAAAAAAAAGAGACTTCTAAATCGATTGGATAAAGAATTCAAGGCAGTTTGGAAACAAGTCAAATCTGAGTTTGGACAAAAGAATCAACATAAACTTTTCCCTTTTTCCTAGACCAAACCACTCCTTTGGAAACCAACATTGCCATTTATTTACTGCCTAAAACCACCTGGAAGCTGCTGACTTTATCCACCAAATTCTGCCCAAAATTCCAGAAGCCAAAACCAGCAAGTCGAGCAACAAAAATGGTCAAGCCATGGGATAAGGTTTCAACTTTTTTAGATGGTTGTTTCTCTCTTCTAGGCCTAAATTTCAGTATTTGCAAAATAGTTTCCAGCATCTTAACTTGTCTAAATTTCATTATCTTTCTTGTTTTGTTGAGCCTGAAGTTGGTTTATATCTTAGTTTCTAATCTATTGTGTTTAGTTTCCTAATTCCTTTTGTCTTAATTTCCCAATTCTTCTTGTGTTTTGTTTCCTAAATCTCTTGTGTCATTCTTGCCTAATTTCACCGTGATCTAATTGGCAAGTTGGTCTACTAGAAGAAACTCTAATTTCTTCAAGTTGTTGCCAAGGTTGACTTGAGAGGTGATTGGTGAGAACGTTAGAGTGCTATTGAGTGTAAACCACGGGGGTTGAGTGCACCTGCGTGAGGGGTGTGTGGACTTCTAACCCTAATTTGCACTTTCTTTATTGATCATCATGTCTAGCGAGGGGTGAGGGATCTTCCCCATGCCTGATTTTAAAATGTTTTCGAATCAATCAACCGCTTGGATCAAAAGTGGAGCCACACCAAGAATTGACAACTTGGAAATATCATGGGGTGCTAAAGGAAGTCAAAGTAAGGCGTCCGTTACATGAATCAAATGACTAATGATGAGTTTGAAACTAGACCAGCAACCTAAATGAGAATAGATTCAATGATGACCATCCATTGGTATTAAGCTGAAGATTCCTTCATTCAAAGGCGTTGATCACGATGCATACTTGGGTGGGAAAGAGATTGAGCTCGTGTTCAAACTGCAATAGTACAGGATCAAAAGGTAAAACTTGCAGTTGTGAGGTTCTTGACTATCTTTGTTGTTTGGTGGGACAGTTAACAACTAGTATGAGGAGAAGTGGAGAACCACCCACGACACATGGCATGCATTGAGGCACTTGATGAGAAAGCGCTTAGTGCCAAATCATTATTACCGTGATTTGTATCAAAGCTTCAAAGCCTCCTCAAGGGTCTAAAGTGTTGAAGACTACCACAAGAGATGGAGGTGCTCATGCTGCGTGCTAATGTTGTAGAGGGATCGAGAGCCACCATGGCTCGATTCCTGAATGGATTGCGACCTGAGATTGCTGAGCAAGTGAGGCTACAACATTATGTGGAGCTCAATGATTTGGTAGATAAGACCATCAAGATTGGCGGCGGCACAGGAGGGGTCCCATCCAGCCCCACCCTATGTACTCCACTCAAGGGGCGAGGTCTATCAAACCCATGGGAAGAAAACCAACAACAGGTTTAATACTCCCAAAGCCATGATTGAGCTGCAAGTCTGACCACTAAGCCTATACGCACCACTAACAATTTCCAAACAAGGAATAGGGACACTAGGTGTTTCAAATGTCAAGGGAGAGGGGCATTGCCGGTCAATGCCTAATCAAAAGAATGATCCTTCCACCCAATGGCGACTGGGTCAGCGATGATGAGGGTGAGTATGAGACATGCCCCATTGGTAGGGATGTAGATGAAAGGAGGATCCCGATAATGAGCAACTAGGGCTTGTAGTTGGCGTGCCCTAGCTACACACATCAAAAAACCAATGATGCTTTACAAGAGAACATCTTCTACTCACTGCTACACATTCATGGCGTGTTTGTAGCCTAATTATAGATGGAGCTGTGCAAATGTAGCAAACCAGCTCATGGTGGAAAAACTTACCTTGCCTACACTCAAACATCAAACCCCTACAGTCTCAATGGCTAAATAGTGGTGAGAAGGTCACAAAGCAAGTCAAGTCCCATTTCAGCATTGGTAAATATGAAGATGTGATATGTGATGTAGCACCAATGCAAGCTGCTATACTACTTGGAGGCCATGGCAATATGATAGAGCTGTCAATCAATTTTGAAGGGGTAACCAATAAGTACTCTTTCATACATGGCCAAAGAAAAGTCATTCTCGCTTTCCATTAACTCCAGTCAAGTCAGTGAGGGACAAGAGAGATTACACAAGGGTATGAGTAGAAATTGCTAGAAGCGGTTAAAGGCGAGGGAAACAAAAGGAGATTGTGGCAATCTAATGTGAAGGAAAAGGGAGCCAAGGAGGAGGGATTGGGAGGAAAAATAATCTTTTGTAAAACAAGAGAGTGAGGAAAGCATTAAGTTGTAATGCACTTGTACTTGTACTTATGTGCAAGGAAGTGCTTGTTATTCCTCCCTGACCTCACTAACACTTTACCTCAAGTGTTTTGAATCTCTTGCAGGAATTTGAGGGCGTTTCCGATGGGGTGCCAAATGGACTACCACCACTTAGGGGAATTGAACACCAAATTGATTTGGTGCCTGGAACCCTCATTGCCAAATAAACCGCCCTATCGCATGGGTCCCACAGAAGAGACAAAGAGCTACAACGCGACAAGTTGAGGAGCTCTTGAAGAAAGGATGAGGAAAGTTTGAACCATGTGCAGTTCCGTGATTCTAGTGCCAAAGAAGATGGAACATGGAGAATGTGCACTGATTGTAGAGCGAGTCAATGCTATAGCGGTAAAGTATCGTCACCCTATCCCTCGTTTGGATGACATGTTAGATGAATTGCATGGTGCCATAATTTTCACAAAAATTGATTTAAAAAGTGGTTACCACCAAATAAGAATGAAAGAGGGTGATGAATGGAAAACGGCTTTTAAGACTAAGTATGGTTTATATGAGTGGCTTGTCATGCCTTTTGGTTTGACTAGCGCCCTAGTACTCATGAGATTAATGAACCATGTACTTAGAAATTTCATTGGCAAATTGTGGTTGTTTATTTTGATGACATCTTGATATATAGCCATAGTCTAGAAGAGAGCATGTTGAACACTTGAGACTTATGCTTGAGACACTTCGTGATGCACAATTGTATGCTAACATTAAAAGTGTTCTTTACGCACTAATGAAGTAGTTTTCTAGGTTATGTGGTAAGTGCTAATGGAATTCATGTTGATGAAGAAAAAGTGCGTGCTATTCGTGAATGGCCAACACCTAAAAATGTTGGAGATGTTCGTAGCTTCCATGGTCTAGCTAGCTTTTATCGTAGATTTGTTAAAGATTTGTTACTATTGTTGCACCTTTGACATCGTGATTAAAAAAAATGAGAAATTCGTATGGAATGAAGCTCAAGAACATGCTTTCATGCACTTAAAGATAAGCTTACTCATGCACCTGTTGCTTGCATTTGCCTTGTTTGATAAAACTTTGAGATTGAATGTGATGCATCGGGTGTGGGAGTTGGGGCTGTTTTAATGCAAGAAGGATTCGTCCCATTGCATTCTTTAGTGAAAATTGAATGGGGCAGCCTTAAATTATCCCACATATGATAAGAAAATGTATGCATTGGTTAGGTCCTTAGAGGCATTAGCGGCAACACTATCTTAGACCTAAGGAATTTGTAATTCCATACTGATCATGAGTCAGCAAAACACCTTAAATCTCAACACAAGCTTAATAAGCGGCATGCTAGATGGGTTGCATTCATTGATACTTTTCCTTATGTTATTAAATTACAAAGTAGGAGTCTAATGTTGTAGCGGATGCATTATCACGTAGACATTCTTTACTCACTATACTTGATGCTAAATTGCTTGGACTTGAGTTTATCAAGGAATTATGAGAAAGATGAAGATTTTTTCGACCTTGGTAAGTTCACCAAGTAAAACACCATCGAATGGTAAGTTCTATTTTCATGATGGTTTCCTATTTTATCTCAACAAGCTTTGTATACCTAATTGTTCTATTGGTTTTTGCTTGTGAGGGAATCACATGGAGGAGGTTTGATGGGGCACTTTGGGTTGCCAAAACACTTGCCATTCTCAAGAACATTTTATTGGCCAAGGATGAAGCGTGATGTGGAGCGTGTGGTGGCTAAGTGTGTCACTTGCCACAAAGCTAAGTCTAAGCTTCAACCTTTTGGCTTATATTCTCCACCTATTCCTAAGGAACCTTGGGTTGACATATCTATGGATTTTGTTTTGGGGTTGCCTAGGACTAAAAGGGGAAATGATAGCATCTTTGTTGTTGTTGACAGATTTTCAAAATGGCACATTTCATACCCTGTCACAAAACGGATGATGCCTCACATGTAGCTAATTTGTTCTTTAAAGAAATTGTTAGATTGCATGGTATTCCACGTACCATTGTATCTGACCGTGATGTGAAATTTCTTAGCTACTTTTGGAAAACTTTGTGGGAAAACTTGGGACTAAATTGTTATTTTCACGTCTAGTCACCCACAGCGGTATGGCCAAACCCGAATCGTCAACCGCACCTTGTCTACACTCTTACGTGCCATAATTAGGCGTAATCTTAAGACATGGGAAGAGTGTTTACCACATGTTGAGTTTGCTTACAATCGTTCTACTCTAGTGCAACTCAATTTTCACCTTTGAAGTTGTTTATGGTTTTAATCCTTTGACTCTACTTGATCTTTGCCTTTGCACGTGAATGATCGTCTTAGTTTAGATGGAGCTCAAAAGGCTGATTTGGTCAAACAACTTCATGAGAAAGGCGACTCAATATTGAACAACGACGCAATATGTCAAGCATCTTTGAACCGGTGATTGGGTATGGTTGCATATAAGAAAGGAGAGATTCCCAACTAGCGTAAGTAACAAGTTGCTACTTTAAGAGGGGATGGCCCATTCCAAGTCCTTGAGCGCGTGACAATGCTTACCGACTAGACCTACAGGTGAGTATCAAGTTAGTGCTACTTTTTAATGTCTCGACCTTAGTCCATTTCACATTAGAGGATTTGAAACAAGATTTGAGGGCAAATCCTCGCTCTCAATGAGGAGGAATGATGCGGATCATCCAGCACCAGGTTGAGTCAAGAATGGTCAATCTTCAAACTCACTTCAAGTCCCTCATGGCCCAATAGCAGTGCGAGCTAAAGGGATCAAAGAGGAGTTGAATGCATTAGTTCGTGATGTCCAAAATCAAGTTACGCCACTTTACAATGTGGATGAGAAGTCAAGGCCGTTGGTGACATTGCTAAGCATTGAAGAAGGACCAGCCCTTGTTTGATCGAATTAAAGTCCAAATTCTAGCTTTCTTGTTTAGTTAATAAAGCATGGGTTAAGTAGTTTCCAAATTGGAAAATCCTTTAACCACATGCCTCTTTAAGGTTTCTTAGTTGATTAGTGTTAGGATTATTAGAGTTTCCTAAACTCTATTTTTATTTCCATTTATAAGTGGTTTTCTAAGCTTCAAGCTGGCGAATTACCAAATCCAAGTTAGACTAGGATTTCATGTCTTGTAGGCTATAAATAGCCCTTCTTATTTCAAGTTTAATATCAAGAAATATTCAGCAAAATTACTTTGAGTGTTTAACACCTCTCTTGCTTCCTTGAAGCGACTTGAATACAACTTAGAGTTCTTTAAGGGTTCATTGACTTATCAATTCAAGATCCGCTTGAATTGTAGGCGTCCTCTTCTACCATTATACCAGCGTTGTCCAAGTGCTCCAGGGTGAAGGTCTTCCCGTTGTTCCAACTCTGTTACAAATCCTAGATCCTCGTTCTAGTATGGGGTTCGTACTTATTAACGATTCGTCAAATATTCTATGGATGATTAAAATCGTTGTTCTTCACGATACTCTTGATATATATAAATTTCCTAATAAGGGATCTTGTGCCGCTGTAATCCCAAGAGAAGAAGGAACCATCTACAACAAAATTGATAGGCTCATTTGTAAACAAAAATTAATATCAACTATCATAACGGGTAGCTGTGTGAACTCTTCCTCTAGATATATCTAATCACTATCCCTTCCTAGTTTGTTGTTTAAAATATCAATATTGGGGCCAAATCTTTGATTTTGCGAGCTTTGTTTTGGAGATAGCATGAATCTTTTACTGAAATTGTAGCTAATTGTTGGTCTATTCAAGTTGATGGTAATCCTGTAAAAGTGCTATGTGAAAAGTTGAAGAAAGTAAAAGTTGGATTGAAGAAGCTGAACAAGAAAGAAGTTAGTAGTATTAGTATAAGAGTATTGGAAAAGAAAGAACAACTTGATGCTATTTAGGGCTATTAATAAACTCCCCATGGATACCGAGCTTATAAAGCGAATAAAAATGCAACAAAAGGTATGTTGATCTCATTATGGGGAGAAAGTTTTCACAAAGACAAATCTAGAGTGCAATGGTTAGAACGTGGTGACAGATATACATCCTATTTTCATAGAAGAGTTAAAAGGCATAATGCTTGTAACAGAATTCTCTCCTTGATAAATGATGAAGGGAATAGAATTTGTGATTATGATGAAGTAAAGAAGACAGTGGCACAATATTTCCAATCTTTATTTAACAAAATTTTTGAAGATAATTTTCTTGAGACATCCAAAATTGATCATCTGGTTTCAAAGATATTGACTGATGAGCGAATTGCTGCATTAGTTGCTTTAGTAACTGAAGATGAGATTAAGTCTACTATGTTCAGTATGAAAAAATGTAAAGTTCCCAGACCTGATGAACTTACAGCTGAATTTTTCACTGGCAGTTGGGATATTGTGAGGATTGATTTGTACAATGGCCTGAAGTACTGTTTTGAAAATGATTATATGTATCTTCCCTTAAATAGTACATCCATCTCACTGGTGCCAAAGATTAAGGATGCAACCCGTATGAAGGATTTCAGGCCTATTTCTTGTTATAATTTTCTATATAAATGCTTTTCTACTGTGCTAGCCAATAGATTGAAAATAGTGTTCCTTGGCTTGATATTTGAAACACAAAATGCTTTTGTTAAGGTAGGCAAATCATGGACAGTATTCTAGACATGCATGAGATTGTAAGAAGCTATCATAGTAAGAGGGATAAACCAAGAGTTGCTATAAAAGTGAATCTAATGAAAGCATATGACACAGTGAATTAGCAATTTCTCTTTGTTGCCATGAGAGTTATGAGTTTTCAAGAAAGTTTATACAGTAGATATTTCAATGCGTTACCATTGCATACTTCTTAGTAAATCTTAATAGGGATCTTGTTGGATATTTCCCTAACAAAAAGGATTAAGGCAAGGAGATCCCCTATCTTCATGCCTTTTCTTCTTAGTTATGGAGGCATTCAATGGTATATTGGTGAAAGGGAGTTTCACTTCCATCCACTGTGTGAAGAAATAAAGCTCTCTCGTGTAATGTTTGCTAATGATTTATTTTTACTCTCTGCTGCCACTGATAATTCTTTTCATGTTTTTAGAGAAGCTTTGGAGGAGTTTGGTAAGCTATCTGATTTGACGCCTAACCTTCACAAATGTAGTATTTTCTTTTCTTGTGTTGAAGTTGAGGAGGAGTATAGATTGTGCAATATCATGAAAATGCCAAAGGATCCTTTCAGTCAAGTACAGGCTTCCTTTAATTTCTAGAATTTAGTTATGCAGATTGACAACCAATCTTTATTAACATAAGCGAGATTAGAAGTTGGGCTACTAAAAAACACAGCCTTGAGGAGATTGCAATAATACAATCTGTCTTGAGTGGCATCTACTTATCTGGTTTAATGTATTCATTGCTCCAAAGGCAATCATAAAGAAAATTGACAGTATCCTAGCTTCCTTCTTGTCATCAGGAGATATAAAAGATAGAATATGCTGCTAAAGTTAAATGGGAAGATGTATGCAAGCCAAAGAAAATAGCTGGATTAGGGATTAAAAACATTGAACATTGGAATAAGAGTATGGTAATGAAGCTAATTTGGAATATTTCTGTGAAGGTCTCAAAAGTTTATTTTTAAATATTGTTAGTATTTATTATTCTAAATATTGTTATTATTGTCATTAGTTTATTTGATTATTTTAATATCGTACTCAAACATATTTTCAGAAAATTTAAATAAATTCATTTTATTTTGGAACCCAATTTTATTTCACACTTATTTCCTCGTTGATTTTCAACATTCCATTTATTTTATTTTAAATTCATCCCTTTTAATTATCAATTGACAGAAAATGAGAAAACATGTTTTCTTTTTGGGTAAAAATTGAGGCGATTAATGGCGTAGCGATGGAATATAAGGATGATGATCACTCGTGGGTTAAGAATATAATCAAGGGACCAGTGAGATTAGTAGGGTTTTGAAACGTTAAAATCTAGTTGGACAAATTTCCCAAAAAACTAGGATTTTAACCTTGCGAATGTTCTACCCATATAATTTCCTCCAAATCACTTCAAATACCCTTCCTTTTCTCCTTAAATCAACCGAGCACCCTTTTCATTTTCTAGCCAAATTAATCACATTTCCCTCAAATTAAGCTTTAAGACAAGAAATTTCAAATGGGGACAACAACCCTTGAAATAAGGTTTTAAGTCTTGTCAATGCTTTATGTCAAAACAATCCAAGTCTTCTCTTCATTTTCCTTCCATTTTAGCCAACCATTCTCTTCCCTTCTTCCCTGAGAGAGCAGAGACAAGAGAGATAGAGAAGGAAAACTTCATCTTCTTCCTTATCAACTCAAACTCCATAGCCAAAACCCCAAGCTTCACTTCCACTTTATCTTTTCTTGTTGTTCCAGCCGAGGAGGGAGAGAGAGGGAGAGAGCTGTGAGCAGAGGAGGAAGGGAAAGAGGGGTAAGGCTTCTATCCTAGCCTCCAACCCACCCCAAGAAGCTCAAACAAGACAAACCATCACCTCCATTTCCTCCATTTTCTTGAGTAAACCGAGGCTTGAAGGAGGAGAGGAAGAAAACAAGAAGGGATGTTGGGTGGAGGCTGGCAGATCAAACTTGGGTAGAGGAGAGGTGGTTGATTGCTGCCATTTTCAATTGGAGCAAGGAAACCAACCAAGGGAGCTCTAGGAAGCAAGAAATACTTGGGAAGTAGACTAGGGTTGGACATTGGAGCATTTCTTGGGAATTTTGAGCTAGGGTTTGGGCGATTAGAAAGCTGTGTTCCTGACCGAATTTTTGTTGAATTTTGGTATGAACCTAGACTACATGTGGTAGAGTTGGTGTACCAAATTTGGTAATTTTTGGGTAAGAAATCGTCACTCAAATGAAGCCTAGAATGAACACCCTGTAAAATCTGGAAATCAGAAATTTCATTTCAACCAACTATTGAACTGCTATAATTTCTTGTTCGAGAGTCGGATTTGGGTGCCTATGGTGGCATTTGAAACTCCTTACATAGGACTTTAAACTGTATAAATTTGAGAGGCCAATTCGTTTTCTGTGATTTTTGGTGAATTTTCAAAGTAGGCTGGTTGACCAACCTGACGTGCCCTGTTTTGGTACTGTAGCCATTCCTTTCTCGAAAATCTGGGCAATTTCTGCCCAAATTTAACTGGATGTCTTCTACAAAGTTTTTTAGAACTTCTGAGGTTTCCAACGGTACCAAGTGTGTGAAATTTGGACTTGTATAACTCAAGTTATGATTTCTTCAAAGATTTCCGCTCAAATTGGAAAGTTATTGAATTTCCTTCCTTTTTAGTTAAATTTGGTCGGTGAACTAGGAAAACTTATTTCTGTCCTCTTTTGATTATTTTAGGGCAAAGTACTGTTTTGCCATTTGATCAAAACTTGGATTCCGACCCCTACTTTATCGGTGAGTTTTCAATGCATGTTAAATGCTTTCATTTGAATGCTTTGTAGGTACAGTGCTCAGAGCATGTTATTTGTTTCAAATGTGAAATTTGGAATTTGTTGAACTTACGCTTGAAGGAGTATACTTTATTGCTCCCTTCTAAGTAGAGTCGGTAACTTACATGTTTTGCCTGTATTACATGTTAGAGAAGAAAAGTGTTATATAACCACTCTTGGCAGCGTCCAGAGTGGTTATCTATGCTTGTTTAAGTGTTTGGCTCTTGAGGCCGGTGGAGGGGAGTTTGGTGGTTGGGTTTGGCGTGAAGAGTCGTCTACTTGGATTGAAAGTCGACAGTGTCGACTACTAAAAATGTTAGTGAAATGTGGACTAGCTCACGAGAGCCATCAGTATCCTCCTTGTGTGTTAAATTTAATTTTCCCTCGTGTTTAAATTATTGCCTATTATATTCTGTTTTAGATGCATGTGCTTGTCTTTGGAAACTCACGAGCTTTTTTAAGCTCACCCCGTTCCGTTTGATTTTCCTTAACGGTGGCGAGGGATCCCAAACCTAGATAGGGCTAGTGCTTGATCTTTTGACTTTTGTCGGTATGGAGAAATTTTTGTGAAATCTTTTTTGATGTATATTTTAGACTTATGAAATGTATTAAAATATAGCTCGAGGATCTTAAGTGTTTTGAGTGGATGGCTGTAATTTTAAGATTAAACATTACTTTATAGTTTTAATATTAATGTTACTATGTTTGGTGGTTTTACCCGTTTAAGTTAGTAATATTGAATGCCGAGTCCCGAGAGTTAGTGTGTATACCATTTGGTTAGCCTTAGGGAAAGTGGGTATACAAGTGGTATCGAGCTTTAGACTTCAGATCTCATGGTGTCTAGGCTTAAAATTGTTTAGGATACCGGCTGTGTGGTGTTAAAGTGTTTCTTGATTGAAAGGATGAGTTGGTTTTCGATGGTAGGATGAGAGAAATGGAAAAATTGATAGGAATTGACATGGAGGGACTAAGCCTTTAATTACGGATGTGTGCTAGTAAAGATCTTCTTAAGAATATGAATAACTATAACCCCCTAATTGTGGTTGGTATTGAATCGAGTCTCTATGTGGCTAGTACTTAAGAAATCTGGGGGAGAGATATTAAATTTCCAGTGAACCAATTGATGGATGATTAAGAGATACCCTTCTTAAGCTCTATTTGCTATTATGTGATGTGTGACTTTGAGATCTAATGAGAATTGGCAGAGAGTGTTCTACCGATGCTTCCTTGTTTGTTTTCCATGAAGTTTTAAATTTTGTATCTTGAGTCTATTTTAAACATTCTTTTATTTAACCTCCCTCACATGTTGAGTTTTCATGATTTGGACAAGAAGCTGGGGCGGTTTGGAAGACAATAAGTGTTTTAATTTTAAAATTTTGGCAACTTGCAGGTGTGAAGAGATTTACAACTTTTAAACTCAACATTTGGCAGAATCACAGACATCTTATACCTTATTCTTGTAATAAAACAACTTGAGTATGCACGAGGCATATTACTCGATTTACTAGAAGGAAACTTAATGAGTTTGAATGAAATGAAGATTTTAACCTTGAAAGTTTTAGCCACTTGTAACTACATTAATTTTATAAACTTTTATATACATTGTTACTTCACGTGTATGTTACGGCGACAAGGGTCTTAGTTTGAGAATGAGAGTCTGAACCGTAAGTTGGAACTCGTATCTAAGCAGGAATATTTTGCGAAATCAAGGTTGACTTTTAGAGTTGAAACCTCTTGGAACACTGAAGTCAATCTATGACTGAGGTTATGGAAGGAAGATTGATAGATAGTCTTGTGTAATCTAATGGGACCCTAATACTTGATCTGAGCTGAAACTGAACTAGGAGATTAGATCTACTAGTGTTATGATCAATTGACCTAGTTGTGTACCTAGTAAGGTTCTCCCTTGTGAACTTAATGATTGCTTTATATATATTTTTTGTGATTGGTCTTATGGACATGTTTTAACCCTTTTGTAAAGAGAAACCACTAGGGTGATTCTCGTCTTTGTGGGTGCATGTTTATTTATCGCTTTCATTATTGTGCTTTTGTTTAGTAAAATGGTCGGAAAGCGATTTTGTGTGTCCTTTTGTAATAAACATGCCACGATGATATATTTCTCGAATATATATGTATGGCAATTTGGTTGATTCTAAGAAATTCTCTTGTTAGTTCCCAAAATTTAACTTGTTAATTGTTTATTTTATTTTGGTTTATTTCATTATATTTCATTCTCCCTTATTCTATTTTATTTTTATACATTTCATTTTCATATCTCCGTTTAAAATGTCTACCTTCTATAAAGATTATGGATGGTGAGCGAGGGCAAATCGAGGTCGAGGTCGAGGATTAGGTGGATGGGCTAGGCAACCCAAAACATGGGAGATAATCAAGAGTCGAAGTTGAGGGTTAGTGAATGAGGGTAAAGAGATAATTAGTGGGTGTATGTTGCACTTTATTGAAATTAAAGGGAGTAAGTCTGAAAGATGAACTAGTGAATAAGATAAGATTTCATTAGAATTTCAAATAATGGGAGGTGACAAATGGTATCACCTCCACTACTCATTCCTTACAAGACTTCAAATAATCCTCATTCTACCAATTTATTTTGACTTCACAAGAACAGCTCAGAGAGAGGGTCTTGCTTCATATTTTATTTTCATTCTTGCCTTGGTTTTCCACAAAATCACCACCGAATTTCCATTCTCCTCCTTCCTTGTAGCCGACCTATCGAGATGGAGAGACAAGATTTTTCAACAATTTTCTTCACCTTGTGCCCTTTTCTAGCTGTTCTTCAAACTCCAAATAGAGGAGGAAGATTTCATCTTTTCTTCCAAAAATTTTGCTCCAAGCCACTACCACGTCCAACTCCACTTGCCCCTTGATTAAGTTTGAGGGAAAGGTAAATCCTATGGTGAATCTCGAAGATCTAAGACTTATCTCGAATAGGATTGAAACTATGCTAGTGGAAAGAGCTTGAACTTTTAGACCTATAAGTTTTATGGTTTAAATCTAATGATATATGGCTAGAAGCGTTTAGGTTATTGAAGGGATCTCTTAAAAACCGAGTACCAGGTTAGATGACTTGAAAATTTTCCATACTTTTTAGTATAAATTTGTTGGTGAATCTTGATGGTTAATAGCTTAAAATATGTGATTTGTTATGTATTATGGTTATTTCATGAGATTGATGAATTATAGATGTGAGATTAGTGCAAGAATCTTGGTGGAACCTCTAGAAATACCCCCTGCTGGCCAAATCCGTTCAGGTACCTTTAGCTATTTTTCTTACAATTTTTGGAAAATATTGCTCAATAATCTTTGTTTGATGTTGAATTTTAAATGTGATTTTAGAAGTTAAAAGGGATAATTTCTTGAACTTTGTTTTACTAGACATCTCCAGGGACATTGTACAATTTTAGAAAATTTTGATATCTGATTAATAAAATGAAATTTTAATTTGGGTTTTGTTTATTAGATTTGAAACTAGACAAGGTTTTTCAACCTTGTAAATTTTAGATTCCGTTTATTCACTTGTTTTTTTAGGGTTGTTCTAAAATTCGACCTTTTTTTTCTATCTTGTAGCAAAAAATGTTCTAGTTGTATTTGAAAATGAATTTTTAATTTTCTTTTTCTTTTCTTTCACTTTTCCTTTTCTTTTTTCCTTTTTCTTTTTCTTCTCTTCTTCTTATCCCCACCCCATCTCAAGATGTGATTCACATGTTGCCAGTCCTCAGGGAATCGCCGGTGGGAAGTTTTTTTTTTTTTCTTTCTTCTCTCCCAGCCTTTCCAAATCTCTCGATCTCCTGGATCCCCTCGGTCGTCTATAGTTTTCCTACTCCCTCTCCTCCCTCCCTTTGAAAAGTTGATCCCACTTTGAGCCAGGTCTTCTCTGAGTGAGGTCGACCGGATCTGAAGCCTCCCAGTCAAAATAGTTTAGTCTGGTCTCTTTGAAATGGCCCTTAGCCCTTGGACCTCAGGTAACTCCCCAGTGAGGACCAGGGTCCCTTGATGCTTAGGTGTGGGATAGATCGGCTGAGATCTGGGGTAATCCTTGTTCAGTGGTCCTTGTTCTGAAGAAACAAATGACTAAATCTCAGTTGTCAAGCAATGAGGTGCGAATTCTGAGTAGCGACCGAGGGAGGAGAAACATTGAGAGACGAAGGAAAAGGCAGAGAAGCGGGGAGAGGGGAGGTAGGGAGGGGAGGAAGGGAAGGAAGGAAAGAAAAAAAATAACCATGGTTTGACAACTTATCTGCTTGACCGATGGGATAGGGGGGGGTGGGAAGGAGGGGGAAGAAAGAAAGGAAAAAGAAAAAAGAGAAATAATTGTTGTTATTGTTTTGAGTTGTTTTGGGGTTGTTTTGGGTTGTATTTTGTAGCATTTGGTTGTAAAACATATTTATCAAAGGCTTAAAAAGGGAATCTAATACACAACTCAATCTTTATAAGCACCAATGGTTTTTCAAAGTTTACTAAAATTTCAAACTGTTCTGTTTTCAATTGTTAAAACCATAACTTGAGGTCAAATTTGTCTTATTTACGAATTGAATCTTAGAAGATGTCTTTTGAACAGTTGTAGTACCGAGTCTGACCACATTGGTATGCGGCCGGGAAATCTTTTTATGGATATCAACTCAAGATGTGATTTTCAAGTAACGTCACATAAAGATGGAATTTTCTGGTTTGAAGGAAGAGTGTTCTTTTAAAACATATGACTTTTCCTGAAAATGCTGATTTGATCAGAATTTGAACCGTGGATGAAATGAGGTTTCTTATAGTTTTAAGTCCTCTTTAAATGAAGGTTTTAAAAATTTTGATCTCCTCTTTGGCGTTACGATGGTTGTTTAAGTGTGGGATCCTTTTCAATTAAACATAGAGTGATGGTTTAAGGGAATTAGTTTGAAATGGTTCACTTTTTTTTGGTCATTGATGAGTATGAGTGCCTTAGGTACTCAAGGTAACTTCTAGGAAACTTCTGGCTTGAGGAAAAACGGATGTGAGAACTAAGAAAATCCCTTTAGTCAAGATTCTTTGGAGAAATCACGACATCGAGGGAGGCAACAGGAGATGGAAGAAGAAATGCAAAATATCAGGGTATTTGTTTATGGGTGAAAATTTGGAGAAACAAACAAATTCCTTTATGAAAATATTGTGAATGAACCAAGGTGTGATAGAGTAACTTGAGGATTAGGAAGGAATTTGGAAGCTCTAGAATTATTTCATAGTTCAAACAATTTAGGGCGAAATTCGGTAAGAGAGGAAGGATGTGAACCTCAAAATTTATTTTATAATTATTGTAATATTTATTATTCTAAATATTGTTATTATTGTCATTAGTTTATTTGATTATTTTAATATCGGTACTAAAACATATTTTCCAAAAAATTTAAATGGAAATTCATTTTTATTTTTGAGACAATTTTAATTTCACACTTATTTCCTGGTTGATTTTCAACATTCCATTTATTTTATTTTAAAATTAATACTTTTTAGTATCAATTAGAAAGAAAAAGAGAAAAATCGCGTTTTTTTTTTTTTAGGTAAAACCGAGGCGGTGGTGGCGTGGCGATGGAATATAAGGATGATCACTCATTGAGTTAAGAATATAATCAAGGGACCAGAGGTGAGATTAAGTAGGGTTTTGAAAGCGTTAAAATCTAGTTGGACAAATTTCCCAAAAACTGGTTTTTTCATGAATGTTATACCCATATAATTTCCTCCAAATCACTTCAAATACCTTCCTTTCTCCTTAAATCAACTGAGCACTCTTTCATTTCTAGCCAAATTAATCACTTCATTTCCTCCAAATTAAGCTTTAAGACAAGAAATTTCAAATGGGGACAACAACCCTTGAAATAAGGTTTAAGTCTTGTCAATGCTTTATGTCAAAAAATCAATCTTCTCTTCATTTTCCTTCCATTTTCAGCCAACCATTCTCTTTCCTTCTTCCCTTGAGCAGAGACAAGAGAGAGAGATAGAGCCAAGGAAAACTTCATCTTCTTTATCAACTCAAACTCCATAGCCAAAACCCCAAGCTTCACTTCCACTTTATCTTTTCTTGTTGTTCCAGCCGGAGGGAGAGAGAGAGGAGAGCTGTGAGCCGAAGGGAGAGAGGAAAGAGACAGGGAGCTTCTTTCATCTAGCCTCCAACCCACCCCAAGAAGCTCAAACAAGACAACAAACCATCTCCATTTCCTCCATTTTCTTGAGTAAACCCGAGAGCTTGAAGGAGGAGAGGAAGAGAAAACAAGAAGGGCTGTTGAGTGGAGGCTGCCAGAATCAAACTTGGGTAGAGGAGAGGTGGTTGATTGCTGCCATTTTCAATTGAGCAAGGAAACCAACCAAGGGCTTCTGAAGCAAGAAATACTTGGGAAGTAGACTAGGGTTGGACATTGGAACATTCTGGGAATTTTGAGCTAGGGTTTGATTGTTTGAAGGTAAATTTTCAATGCACCTTTAATTTTCAAAATTTCAGATTTAATTAGGTTCTATATATATGATTTGTGGTATATTTATGGAGGTATTGGTATTTGTTGGATGATTCAGCTTAGGAATTTATTGCCCCTTGATGCTTTGGAATACCTTGAAGAAGTTGGATGATGTTGGTGGGCTCTTGGAATCCCACAAAATGTGAATTTGCTTCTTAGCATGAAAATGGTGAAGTGTGTGTGTGTGATGTTGGAATTTGTGGTTGGAATTTGGGAAGAAACCTCAAGGAAAACTGGATGGAGGGGAAATGGGGCTGAAAATTTTCTGTTTTCCTTAATGTTTGTGGCTGCATTTTTGTGAGATTAAGGGATAATTATAGTGCTTAAATGATGAACTTTAATTTGCTAACTTTCTATACAAAAGCTTTCAAAAGTAATAGCAAGAATGATAGTTAAATTGGAACAAGAAAAGCTGGAAATTGAGCGACTTGCTGTCCGGATCTATGGGCCTGTTTTGTGCTAAATTTTGATAAAAGCCATCATCATTTGTGATCACCATTAGGTTTATAAAGGTTAAAACTATCTTAGGTTCGAAAATGGGGTCATTTGGTGGTTTAGATGTGTTAAAGCAATGAGAAGAAGGGGAATGAAACTTTGCAGGATTGAACCAATGTTGTCGAGCCCACTTTGGGCGATTAGAATGCTGTGTTCTGAGCGAATTTTTGGTTGAATTTTGGTATGAACCTAGACTATATGGGGTAGAATTGGTGTACCAAATTTGGTAATTTTGGGTAAGAAATCGTCACTCAAATGAAGCCTAGAATAGTGCCCTGTAATCTGGAAATCAGAAATTTCAGAATTTCGAACCAGCCCTGTTTGAACTGCTATAATTTCTTGTTCGAGTCGGATTGGGGGTACCTCTGGTGGCGTTTGAACTCACTTACATAGAACTTTAAACTGTATAAATTTGAGAGGCCAATTCATTTTCTGTGATTTTGGTGAATTTTCAAAGTAGGCTGGTTGACCAACCCTGGCGTGCCCTGTTTTGGGTACTGTAGCCATTCCTTTCTCACCGAAAATCTGGGCAATTTCTGCCCAGAATTTTAGCTGATGTCTTCTACAAGTTTTACAACTCTCAAAGAGGTTTCCAACAAAGTGTGTGAGAATTTGGACTTGTATAACTCAAGTTATGATTTTTCAAAGATTTCGCTCAAATTGGAAAGTTATTGAATTTCCTTCCTTTTTAGTTAAATTTGGTGGGTGAACTAGGAAAACTTATTTCTGTCTCTTTTGATTATTTTAAGGGCAAAGTTTTTTCCATTTGATCAAAATTCTTCCCCTACTTTGTCGGTAAGTTTTCAATGCATGTTAAATGCTTTTCATTTGAATCTTTGTATTTTGTTGCTCCCAGGCATGTTATTTGTTTCAAATGTGAAATTTGGAATTTGTTGAACTGTCACTTGAAGGAGAGTATACTTTATTGCTCCCTTAAGTAGAGTCGGTAACTTACGTTTTTGTATTACATGTTAGAGAAGAAAAGTGTTATATAACCACTCTTGGCCGTCCCAGTGGTTATCTATGCTTGTTTAAGTGTTTGGCGTCTCTTGAGGCGTGGAGGTTTGGTGGTTGGAGTTTGGCGTGAAGAGTCGTCTACTTGGATTGAAAGTCGCGGTGTCGACTACAAAATGTTCTGCGTGAAATGTGGACTAGGCTCCAGAGCAACATCCTCCTTGTGTGTTAAATTTAATTTTCCTGTTTAAATTGACCGCCTATTATATTACATTTTTAAATGTATTGCTTGTCTTTTGGAAACTCACGACTTTTTAACTCACCCCGTTCCGTTTGATTTTCCTTAATGGTGGCGGATCGAAACCTAGATAGGGTAGTGCTTGATCTTTTGACTTTTATCTCGGTATGGAGAAATATTTTTGTAAATCTTTTGGTGATGTATATTTTAGACTTATGAAATGTATTAAAATATAGCTTCGAGGATCTTAAGTGTTTTGATTGGATGGCTGTAATTTTAAGATTAAACATTACTAGAGTTTTAATATTAATATTTTTATGTTTCGTGGTTTACCGTTAAGTTAATATTGAATGCTCGAGTCCCGGCGAGGGTGGACGGTAGCCCGCCAACCCTTTGGTTAGCCTAGGGAAAGTGGGGCTGTCACAATTTCTAGCAAAAGGATTCTTTTATAGGTGAAATGGATTCATTCAGTCATATTGAAAGGTAGATGTATATGGGAAGAAAAAGATGCCTTCAATATGCTCGTGGATACGGAGAAAGTTATTAAAACTAAGAATGAAATCCAACCTTTTATTTCTGTCTCCATTGAAATGGAAGTGATACCTCATTCTGGTATGATTCATGGCACTCCCTCAGGCCCCTCTGCAGAAGTATCCACCTGATTTACTGAAAAAGCTAGGACTAAATTCTTGTTCTAAGGTATCTGACCTTATAAAAAATGGAAAATGGAACTGGCCACATGGCAGGAAAGTAAATTCTTAGGTAAAAAAAAATTCATGCTAGACACACCTACAAGTCTCCCACAGAGATCTTTATAGGGAGGACAAGGTGATGTGGAATTTCTCATGTTCAAGGATTCTATGAAGTCCATAATGAAGGCACTATATATGAACCTGATGGAAGAGTTCTATGGAATATAACTTGTTTGGGCAAAAGCTTTATACCCAAGTTTGAGATAACAATGTATCAAAATTAAATTACAGGTGCAATATGTCCAAAAATAAAGTTTAGTTTGGGAGTACAAACTAGAAACGAATAATAAACTAGGAGTATAAAGTGAATTTTGAATGGTGAACTACCATTTTTCTTACTCTATTATTTCTCATTTTATGTAGAAAAAAAAAGTGCATTATGGCACGTGTAAGAACCAATTATTTTTCTCCAACTGGTTAACGGGAAGGTCAATATATGATGAATATAAAAATCAGGGTACAATGCGTCTGAAATTGAAAGTCACGGTGCAAAGTGACTGTTGGTAACTGCAGTTAGGGGTACAAAAATAGAATTAATTCTTTGTAAAATCACATTTAAACAATCATGAGACAAAACCACTAAAGGCGTGTCAAAGAATTTTTAAATTCAAAGCCGCTTGACAACTTCATTAGCTTTTTTTTGCTAGAGTAGTCAAAACAAAGGAAACACTAAAAGAGAAGTGTCTTTAATTGTGGATAGAAATATGTAACAACCTAATATACAAAATCAACAGGAAATCGTTTTTTTTTTTCTTGAGTGAAAATTCATGCAATCGATAATATTTGGCTAAACAAGGATCTCATGTTGAATACTTGTGTAGGAATCAAGCAGGTTCATTATTGAGCTTAATTTGGATATTAGTAATTTAATTAGTATAGAAAATTTACCCATAATTAGATGCTTGTTGAAAATATAAACAATTTGTTAAGAATATTGTAAACAATATCATAAGTCACATTAAATTGGCTGGTTAACCCTTTGAACCAGAGCATATAGGCGTCTAGTCAAGTTTTCTAATGCCCAAAATTTAAAATGGAAAGTGAAGGTGGAGAAGTGGAAAATTGAACTTGAAGAATGAGATGAAATGGAATGTAAGAAAGACATGAATGTAGTTCAATTAGAGTAAAGATAAAACTAAATATTCATGCTAAAGAAAGAATTTCTAGAATTTCTTTTTGGCCAATAGAGAAATATAGATACATACATAGCAACAAATTCTCATGCTTATGGATTTTTATGATACGAAAAATGGTGGAAACAAGTATTTGATTTTATATGTGTATGGACAATGAATGAATTCTTTAGATCCTGCCTAACACATTAAGTTGCTAAATGAACTATAATTTGAAATAGTCTTTGCCCAAGATTTCATAACAAAATGTGGAGCTAACTACTAGTTTATTTATCATATCAAAACTTTTGATTTCATAACAAAGTGTAATGTAAAATTAGGGGTGAGATGATGAGGTAAAGAAGTTCATAGATTGCTCATTTCCTCTTTTTGGTTTACTTATTCTATACTCTTAAAGCTATCAGATTAGAAATGAATTTGTAGGAAATGCATTAGAAACGATGAATCTTGATTGAGATTCTCAAGAAAGCAATAAGCAGGAAAAAAAAATAGAAAGTTGAGAGAATTTTAGATATTGATGATGAAAGTAAATTGTACAACAATTCAAGTTCTTATAAGCATTTATCCTCAGGTATCAAACTCAAGTAGAACAGCATCAGTAAGCTAGTAGGTCTGTCTTAGCCCCAATCGATAACTAGGTTCAATATTTAAACTTTAATACATTTGAATCTTAACACGTTTAGAGTGTTTGATAACAAAAAATAGATCATCTAAATTAAGTAAGTGATACTGAATTTTCTAAGCAAACTTGCTTAAAATTAAGTGATAAGTTATTCACTTATCACTTAATGTGATATACATTCAATGTATTAAATTTAGTACTTAACAATTTAATTACTTAATGGAATTAGACTTCAAATTTCATATTTCATATTTTAGTTTTCAGTTTTCAGACTTTGGTTTTATCAAGCGTACCTTCATTTTTTTTAAGAGTCCCAGCATGAATACTAGACCCTGCAGTACCTGCAAACAATATATTATTGACTAACCTTTTCTATAATTTGGAAAGACCAACAATACTTGGCTGTCAACTTCAGACTCTTCATTAAAGCCACTGTTTGTTGATTGTAAGGTTAGAGCTTTAAGGACACTAATTACCAATCGAAATTCTCTTTCAGTATACTTCAACAAAAGAAAAAATTCATGTGATGCTGAGCCTTGAGCAAAGTTGTCTTTGAGCATTTTGAATAACAGTTGTTCTATCTTGTGCCCAATGAAATGCTTAGGGTGCCATAGAATCATGATAAGATCGCAATGGTAGAGGAAAAGGCATGTATCCATAAAGAGCTTGAAAGATATTTTATTAGTGGAAGGAGAATAAAAACACCTTCCTTATCCTCGACCTCGACCCTGTCGATTGGTGCATCCTCCTGTAATGAGTGAAATTAGTCCGTTGTTTACAAGTTCAATAGGAACAACATTATTTTGCAATTGTAATCATTCACTCAAGATAAAGATCATTGAAATTATCATACAAGACTCGTTGAAGACGTGCTTCCATCCATGAAGAAAGTCTATAGGTTGCACCAAGTCCCTGATTGCTGTATTCAAATCTTCATCAAATGTTAGGCTATTTGAATGCAGTCAATTGGTAGTTTTTACTCGATCCATATAGACTGTAATAGAATCATTGCCTCTAACAAATTTATTCAATTTTCCTTATAGAAAATCTGTGTCAGAACTAGATGCATAAATATTGGCAAAGCTTTTGCCATCAAAACATGTGTCTTGTCAAAACAACAATATTTGAAAGTAGTAATTCAGAGTCGGAAAGACAACCAACTGAGAACAATCTGATCTTCTTGAAACCAAATCAGATGTGTTGAACTGGATTCAGCATAGAAAAACTTTAGATGGAGGTTCTTGGGAGCCATCAATGTTATGAATCATGTTATTTTCAAACAGCAACATAAAGCACTTGTATTCTCCAAAGCAAGTAGTTAGAGGAATATTTATAGGGATTGAATGAGCAACAATAGGAAGAATATAAGAAGTGAGGGAAAAAATAAAAAGACTTGATTGGTAGACATAATGACTAAAAAGTACATTGTATAGTTATTAAACTTTAATTTCTCTAACAACATAAAACAAGGTGGAGAGTAAGAATATTTTATCATTGACATAAATCTCTCTTTATATACAAGTGCAATCAATTTGAGATATGCAAATGTTGTTAAATTAAATGAATGTCATTATTTTAAACTAGCTCATCTAACCTTATCAAGAGACTCCATGCGTAGTAGTTAATGTGACAGCCACTTCCCCTAAGACTAATAAAAGGGTTGGCGTACTTGCACTGCCTAACTCTCACCGAGATTAGAGTATTCAAAAATTCTAAAGCAAGAGGGTAAATCTAAAATTCATATCAAAAGCGAGATCGAGCTGTAGAGAATATTTAAACTGAAAGTACAATCACAAACTCAAAGCACTTAAAACCTTGAGCCATGGTTGACCATTCTCATGAATCAATGTTTAAAACCAAAGAATATACATCGTTTCTCCATACTTCGGGACAAAAGACCAAAAATAGTGCTAGACCTAACTAGATCTCAGGATTCTCGTCACCATTAAGAAAAACAAGAGCGGTGTGAGGTTAAAAGCTCGTGAATTTTCAAAATATCATGCACAAGCATAAATAACATAATTACTACATTAAAACAAATGAAAATATCACCACACAAGTAGGGATATGGGAGCTCCAGAGACTCAAGTCCACTTAAGCCGTTCAAATCCAGCCCGACACTCCGTCGACTTTCCAATCCATGTAGGCGACTCTTTACTACCGCCCATTCCACTTGAACATCCCCCTCTGCAGTGCACCAATCCCCTAACACTTAAACACTTACTCAAGGGGCAGCGGTCAAGGTAGTTTATAAACACACTATACACACTTTCCCAGTGTGTATATTCATGCAAAACAATTAATTCACCCGCTCTGCAAAGAGGTAATAAAGTATACTCTCCTGGCGGCGGTCTAACACTTCAAGTAATTCACACATTCATTAAAACATTTAATTAAAAGCGAATAACATGCATTGGAAACTCACCGACAAAGTAGGTCTAGGAGTTCAAGTTTGGATCACTGGTAATTCAGCACCACTTCCTAAAATATTTAAAGAACAGCGAAAATAAGTTTCTAGTTCACCAATCAAATCTAGTTCAAGAAAATCAAGTTCAAAACTTCCTACTTGAACAGAAATTTTTGAGAAATCGTAACTTGAGTTATATAAGTCCAAATTTTGCAAGATTGGTACCATTGGAAACCTCATTTAAATTTCTAAAACTTTGTAGAGCACCAAGATAAATTCTGGACAAAACATGCCCAATTCGGATTAGAAATAGCTACAGTACAAAACAGAACATAACAGGTTGGTTGTCCAGCCAACTTTGAAAATTCACCAAAGTGTGGAAATAATGGGCCTCTGAAATTTACACAGTTTAAATTCATATGTAGAGGTTTCAAACACCACAGCGGTACTCAATATGACACTTTCGAACAAGAAATTATAGCAGTCCAAACATGGCGGGTTGAAATTCTGAATTTTCTATTTTCCAGATTTATAGGGCATGATTCAAGGCCTCATTTGAATGTGGATTTCTTACCCAAAATTATCAAATTTGGTACCAATTCTACCATATATAGGCTAGGTTCATACCAAAATTAAACCAAAAAATCTAACAGAAGTCAGCTTTCTAATCGCCCAAAGTTCACTCAGCAAATGTCTCAAACCAGTGAAGTTTTACTCTTCTTCTTCCTATCACGCTAACCTACCTAAACTACCATCAATTGACCTCATTTTCGAACCTAAGATAGTATTGATCTTCCTTAACCTAATAATGGTCAAAATGGTACAAGTTTAGTCAAAAGCTTAGCACTAAAACAGCCTCAAAATCGGACAGCAAGCTTGCTCAATTTTTCCAGTTTTCCTTGTTCCAACTAAACCACCAATTTGGCTTAACCTGGAGGGATTGGGTGGGACAAATTAACTAACCCTCACATTTAAGCCTCACAATTAAACTTTAAGCTTGCCAAAATCACAGCCACACAATTAAAGGAAAACAACAATTTTTCTTCCTCATTTTCTTCCTTCTCTAACGGTTTTCCTTGAGATTTTTCCTCAAATTTTCAGCCACAATTTCCAACATATATACATACATTGCATCATTAATCATACTAGAAATTACATTCTCATACTTGGGGTCCAAGAGCCCCTCAATCAACCAAAATCAAGAAGGCAATTTAAAGGGAATTTAATATCTTAAAGTACAAAAACTAACACAAGGCTCAATTTCATCAACACACATCAAGGGTTCTAGCAACCTCTCAACCAAACCTAATGTCATGCTTAAAATGAAATCAATAGACAAGGTGGAAGCTTTAGATCATTACCTTTGAGCAAAATTCACCCAAGAAATGCTAGACTAAATCCCCAAAGCTCTCCTCAATGCTCCCATCATGTCAAGCAGAGTGAAGATCAAAGCAAATTTGTGGAAGATTTTAGGAAGATTGGAAGAAGAATTTGTTGAAACTCAGGGGAAAAGGGGAGGAGTTCAGCAAGGGAAGAAAGAGAGAGAGGTTTTGTACATTTTTGAATCAATTAAATGAGAAGAGAAAGACAAGACATAAAACTTATCTTATGGCCCATAAGTCAACTAATGAATAGTGATCTTTTGCTAACAATTTTGGAGGAATATAATTATCTCACTTAACTATAGATTAAGGGTTAATCTGGATAGAAGGAGAAATGAAAAGGATTAAAATGCAAGGTGAATTAGGGTGAATTAAGTGGAAGAAACAATGGCTAAATAAAATTTTAATTTCAAGAGGGTTAATCCAACTTAAACTAAGATTACAAATCACAATTATATTCACTCTTTTTAATTCACCTCTAGTAACTTGATTACATTTCTAACCTCGGTTGATCATCCCTACACTCCAGCTACTCTTGCGGCTCGTTACGTTACACACCGTAAGCGTGTTTTCTCATTTCTATTTAATAGATTCAAAAGAGCAAATTTTAAAAGCTAAACAATTTATTGATAATCTACCAGAAATTAAGGGTGAAATAAAATCAGTCACCTCAAGATGAAATAAATTAAATAAATAGATAAATAAATAAATTGAATTTTCATTTAAATTTTCTAAAAAATTAGTTTAAGTATGACTTTAAAATAATTAAAGGAATTAATAACAATAATAACATTATTTAAAATAATAAATTTTAACAATATTAAAATAAATTTTTGAGCAATTCTCACATCCTTCCCTTAAAAAGAATTTTGTCCTCAAAATTCTCATCTTCTTAAACAAATAATGCGGATACTTTTTTCTTGCATCTCCTTCTACTTCCCAAGTCAGCTTCCCACTTCATGGTTTTCCATAGAACCTTAACCAAAGAAATTTTCTTCGTCTTAAATCCTTTACTTCCCAATCGAGAATTTTCACGTGCTTTTCCTCATATGAGAGCTTCATCCATATCAAGCTCATCTAATTGCAGCACATAACTCGACTGGGTGATACTTCTTGAGCATCAAAACATGATAGACATTATGAATTTTTAGATGCTAGCTGGCAAATTCAACCGATAAGCTACTTTTCCAATCCGTTTGAGGATCTCAAATGGTCCAATGTACCTTTTCAATTTCTTCCCTCTTCTTCGACACTACTTCACTTTTCAGCGCTTAACCTGTAAAGAAAACTTTATCTCCTACCTCAAATTCCACCTTTCCTCCCTATTGTCCAGCGTAACTCTTTTTGTGACTTTGAGCCGTTAAAAGCCTTTCCCTAACCAACTTCACTTTCTCATAGGCCCTCAATCCAAGGTATAGCAGCTGGTTAAGAACCTTTTTCTCACCCACTTCATCCCAATGAATCGGTGATGACATCTTCTTCCATAGAGTGCCTCTGTAGGGATGCCATTTGAATCGAGGCATGGTAACTTATTATTATATGCAAACTCAACCAATGTCATCTACTGCTCCAACTTTCTCCAAAATCCACTATACTGGATCTTAACATGTCTTCTAGAGTCCGAATGGTCCGGCCAGTACGGCCATCTGTCTGAGGATGGTAGGCCATACTCAACTTAATTTTAGTTCCCAAAATCTCTTGTAACTTTGCCAAAACCTCGAGACAAACCTAGGGTTTTAAATGGTGGACACAATACTACTGGAATCCCATGTAACCTCACTATCTCATCCAAATAAAGTTTGGCCAATTTCTCTAAAGGATACTTCATATTCAATCGGTAGAAAATGAGCAGATTTAGTGAGTCGGTCTACTACTACCCATACAGCATCATGTCCTTTTTGACTCCTTGGTAGACCAGTGACAAAATCCATAGTAATGCTCCAACCCATTCAGGGATTTCTAAGGTTGTAAGAGTCCTGGAGGGGTTTTTGGTGTTCATTCTTAACTTGTTGACAAGTAAGACATGTCTATACATGCCATGCTACGTCTTTCTTCAAACCATCCCACCAATACAATTCTCTCAAATCTTGGTACATCTTATACTCCTAGGATGGATAGTATACTTGGACCGATGTTCTTCTTCCAAAATCTCTTTCTTTAATACCTTATCATTTGGCACTACTATCCTTTCTGGAAGTTCAATACACCTCCTCGGCCTACTTTAAAATCTTGGGCTTCCCCTTTCCGTACTTTCTCCAAAACTTTCAACACCACGGGATCTTTTACCTGTGCTTCCTCGATCCGCTCAACAGGGGACCTTAGTTCTACATTCCCAAAAAATAACCTTTTTTCCGCCCCTAAGCAAGGTTTCCAATCACTTACTTGTTCCAACATTTCCATTCTTTCACTATTAACCCTACTTGCTTGAGCTTTCCGACGGCTTAACTTCATCGCTACAACGTTATTCCCGGTGATACTTTTGATTGAGCAATCATAGTCTTCTAAAACTCCACCCATCTCGCTTTGCCTCAAGTTCAATTCCTTTTGAGAGAACAAATATTTCAAGCTCTTGTGATCCGTGAATACCTCAAAAGTCACTCCGAATAAATAGTATCCCCACTTCTTCAAAGCAAAGATAACTGTCGCCAATTCTAGATCATAAGTGTAAGGAATCAAGGAGATAAACACAGCGGAAATTTAAATTTTTTGATTCCTTTAATAGATCGTCCTTTGATTAAATCCATGTAACATAGAGATAGTTCAAGAAGATTACCTCAATCCATGAAGACCTCCTTGAACTTGGTGGAGATTTGATGCGAAGATGGTAAAGAGATCCACGTAGTCCATACATGCGTCCGGTCTCTAATGGTGATCCACACCTAACCTCCTTAGTTAGAACCTCCAAGGTCAATTAGCTTAAACTAGATTAGTGCTAGCTATTGCCAAGACAACCACACACAAGTCTCTTGAGATAATTCCAATTTTCACCATGAAAAATTCATCCCAAGATAAGAAATAAGAGATGCCATTTTTCCCTTATTTTCTTGGACGAATTTTGGTATTTTTTCTCTCAAGATTTTCTCAAAAATCTCACAAGACAAATTGTGTGTGATTCCACTTGCTACGCAAAGCTTAGTGAGTATTTATAGACAAATAAGTTGTCAAATCCTTATGGAAACCTGAAATGGCTTCCAATAAGATTTAGCTTCCTAATTCTAATACAACTCTTGTATTTGGAAGACTAAAACTTATTTGCACCATAAGTCTCTCAAGTTTAATTTGTCTCACAAATCAAACTATAAGTTATAAACTTATCTATCAAGTCCCACTTGAAATTCATTTAATCTAGCTAAGAAAGTTCTTAATGTGTGACCCATTAGGTTCTACGTATGGCAATAAGTATGAGCTATACATTCTTAATAAATAAGAACTAGATAAATTAAAACTCCTTTTAATTTATCACTGATTCCACTAATCAATCACACTCATACTTATAGATCAAGATTGGTATCTAGCAATACATCATGACCACCCAAGTAATGAGAAAAGTCAAGTGGATGACTTCCTTTCAATTCGCGCTTTATAATGTAACTAATATCCTTTACCACACTTATCTCACATTAATCTTGGAATAAGTTGTGCCTATTCCATTGTGTGATTAATGCTCTTTCTCTTGTACCAAAATATAACTCCAATGAAGAAGTTCTTAGAAACACTTTCTAAGACTTTTCCTTTAGCTAAGATTTGATTATACTTCTACAAGTGGTCAAACATGAGATAACTCCTCTCACATAAGAGGCGGTAATCCTTATAGGTTATTCACCATCTTTCCATACTTCAAAGATACACCCATTTGCTAATGATGTGAGCATTCCCTTTACAGAGCAATCATATAACAAAGAAAGTATAACTATCCATATTCAAGATATCATGATAACCTTAAGTCTAAGAATCATTTACATAAACGCCACTTAGAGATTAACCTTTGGCACTTAAAGGATGTCTCCATGTGGATCAATCTAGTGAACTTGATCATACCATCAAGCACCCATATACTTGCTTAGGTGTCTCACACACCATAGTAGATGAGGTCTACTACTTCTCATATAGAAGCGGCATAGTATATGCTAGTTTAACCGTATTAACAATACCCTTTCTTGTTAATACTATGACTAGAGATGTTTAAGAATAAACCTTATTTATAATCATATGAACCTCACCATCATAACTCTTATGATTTCATCGATTAGGTTTATTCTAAGGGTTTTATCATACTTATATGAAAATATAAGCAGTCAATATGATAAAGATGTCATTTATTATTACATAAATAGTTAAAGTGTATAATAAACCCTAGAAGTTGATTGACTTTTAGGCATATACACTAACAATCTCCCAATTGCACTAAAACCAATCACTCACAAGTTAAAACCAAATGAGCAAACACTATCATGTTTTCTTTAAGATAAGTTTAGTAAACGGATCAACTATGTTGTAATCCATGGTACTCCTTTTAATCTTCACTTTTAATTCCCATCAATGATTTCATCAATCATGTGAAACTACCTTAACAAATATGTGGATCTATGATGAGACATTGGTTCCTTTGTTAGGACAAATTCTATTATAGTCTCAACATAAGTTGAAGGACTTCTAATAGAATGAACTAATTCAAACTCAAATTTGAACTTGTAGATTCACATGTTTCCTTTTGCCACTTCTCAAGTAGCATTTGTTAAGGTTTTAATTGTAGAAATTTAGTTGTGTTTCACTTGAAACTCTTTCAACACATAGCACTGATATTATGAATATACGCATAATTACTTGCAAATCATTTCTGTAGGAAAGTTTACAAGTACATTCTAGAACTTTCAATTTTAAACTCTTCATGGACCAAAGGAGACAATGAGTTTAGTACAATGAAAGGATTATTCTCTATACATATAGATAAGACCCTTCTTAGATTATTCCATGCTAAACATTTTAGCATCTTGTCTAAGTACTTAAAAACTTAAACAATCATACCTATCAATATAGACCTTTACTCTAGGTAGATTGCCACTCTTTATATCATGAAGGAAGTCTTGGATAGCTACACCTATATTTTGGAATATAGGCATACCATTTCAATGTATCATATATTAATTACATATGATGCATGAAACCAACAATAGTCCCACTAAATCAAATATAGTACAAGGCCATTCATACATTTGATAAAATCAAACTCTTTGATTATTTCACCAAAATGGATGATACCACTTTTAGAGATTTGCTTTATTGGCACACTAGATGTAAAACCTTTAAATTGTGTCACATACACAATAATTTGTTGTTTCCATTTAAGAAAAATGGTTTTAGCATCTATTTGCCATACCATAACTTGTAGTTAAAACAAACAAGTAAATCTAAATGAATTTAAGCATATTGATTAGTGAGAAGGTTTCTTTAAAGATAATTGCTTATCTTTAAAGTGACCACTCTACCAACCAAACTCTATAGGTAACACTTTACCTTCCATATTAGTCTTTACTCTAGAGACTCTTTTGCAGCTAAAAGGTTTTTTAAACCTTTAGATGAATTGACTAAGGTCACCTTTACAAATATGGAATCCATTTTAGATTCATGGGTCTCAACCATCTCTATAAGTTATAAAAGTATTCATAAATCATTTAAAATGCATGATCAAATATCATGATTTTCTATAAGAAATCTATATTTCTAAGATTTATGAAACCCTTATTTTAGAGCTTTGCTGCCTCATCATCATGAAATGCAAGCAATTCTATGCATTTTGTTCAACTTGTTTTGTGATACTTGAAACTATTTCAAGTTTTAAGTTCATCTTTCTCCCATACTTATCTAGAATAAATCATATATCTAGAAAATAGTAGTTTTAGAACTAAAACACTTTTATTCTTGAAGATGATAGAAATATAAAATTCTTGGAGAAAATAAGAAAATTCTAGCATCTGTGCTAAGAAAAATTTAAACCAAATGAAATAAGAAGAACGGATTTACTCTTCTTCTTTTTGGACCTCCTTTTCTTTTCCTTTAATTCTCAAGAATACTTCACAAAAGGTTTTAATCGGATCTTAGCTCCACTTTATCCAATTATGGATGCTCACTTCATAAGTAGCACAATCCAAATTTTCACAAAATTTGGATTCACACTCCATATCTCATATGGTACACTTTGAACAAATATATTTATGGAACAAGATTTGTATGTGAGACAATTTTGTAGAACAAAACCCCAAACCCATTTTAAACTTGCATGGGACATCTCATCTCATGAGATATAATTTTATCTAGATTACATAACAATAATTGAGATAACTAGAAAATTATTTTACTTGAGAATCACATTCTCCTTAGTTAATTTTGAAACCCTTGATTGGTATTCTTCACCTTGATCAAATCATGGTGTTCCAATACTTACCATGGCTCAAGTATTCTTCACCTTGATCATATTTAGGTGTCCTAGTATTGACCAGATTGTTTCTCTACTTTATACTTAAACCTCTTAACTTGTCAAAATCTTGGATTAGTACCTTAAAGATACATATATCCATTTTGAGTTGTTATTAGCAAAAGTGATAAAATATGAGAATCACATTCTCCTTTAGTTAATTTTGAAACCCTTAGATTAGGTATTCTTCACCTTGATCAAATCATGGTGTTCCAATACTCATGGTGTTCCAATACTTTACCATGGCTCAAGTATTCTTCACCTTGATCATATTTAGGTGTCCTAGTACTTGACCAGATTGTTTCTCTACTTTATACTTAAACCTCTTAACTTGTCAAAATCTTGGATTAGTACCTTAAAGATACATATATCCATTTTGAGTTGTTATTAGCAAAAGTGATAAAATATGAGAAATAATCTCTAGTATGAATTGTTAATCTTCCACATACATCATAATGTATGGATCCTATCAATTCATTAAATCTTTTCATAAAAGATCAAATTAGCCTTTTATTAGTGAATAAGGCTCATATGTCTCAAATGATTCATAATCAAATGAGCCAAATCATCATGCGATTTGAAATATATGTTTCTCATTCAAAAGACTAATTTCCAAATGTTAAAGATGGTTTCAAATTATCTAACATCATATTGAGAAATGGATTCTTTTATTTTAGAAAATAATAACATTTATTAAGTTCTAAAATAAGTCCATTAGTTAATCTCAATTATAATCTCAAAATAAAACTTTCACAAAGTTGTATTTCAAAACCATGCATTGAAAGCTTGTACTATAAGGTTAGTTCTTTAAAACTCTTAATTTATCAACTCTTGATAAGTAATTCTTATTATCAACTTCTGATAAGTAATTACTTTAGTCAACATTTGACTAATAGTATGACAAAACTTTGATTGATCTAAATTTCTTAATATAGTCAATCACTCTAATAAATTAATATTTAATTAGAGATATTTTTGTCATCTTGTAATAGAATTATTGCTCAAGGATTTCATACATCCTGATACCTTGATTATTCATCATTCAACTCTTGAGATGTATAACCATGGTGAAAGAAACTAAAATCTTATCTAGTAAAGGAGATTTAGGAAGCATCTATGACATACTATGCCATCATCTCCTCCTTACCTTGTAAGCAATTTTATTAATTCCATTACGCCTCCCAATTAGAAGTGCTAAGGTTTTAAATGACATACAAATTTTCTTGAGAACTTTTCTCAATTTAACTTGCCAATCCAAGAAATTAAAAATACCAATTATATCGAGAATAGTATGTAATTACTCATAATTTCTATAACGGATAGTAAAGATAAAAGAGAATTGCTATTTATGCAAAACAAAACCAAGTAAAATGACATAAAAATCAAATTTGGTTTTGCTCCCACTATTTTATTCAAATCTATAACCCTCTATATAGATTCGAATTTCAAAAATTCCTAGTAGGCTAGAATCTTATTTAGTTATTTTGATCTTGAGTGCTCAACAAATCAAAATAATTTCAATAGGTAGGTACTTATTACCAATTATAACTTTTGTAACTTCTAGATAGTTGAGTTATCAACTCTTGATAAATCACATCATATGTGTCACCCAACCTTTGCCTTTAAAATTTTATGACCTTGAGTGTACTCAACAAGTCACAAATTTTAGTTAAGTCATACCCATTATTCCGAGATCTCATCTCATAGTTAAAACTTCTCATGGTAGAGCAACCTTGAGTGTACTTAACAAGTTAACCTCAACATAATTTCATTTTAACTATAACAATGGAAGGCAACTAAAGTTTAGACTTAATATTTGAGTAGAGGGATTTTAGACATGGTATTCCAAATTGGTCTCATCAAATATATATATAGCATGGATATCCATTCATCAATATAAATAAATAAATAAACATACTATAATTAAACATGGATGATTACGGACTTTATTCTACACTAGTTTCCTTGAGCCAAAAGGAAAACTAGATGAACAAACTAAGGGACGAGGCGACACATCTCCCATGCCCTGACGCCTTTTTGTATGTCCACCATGGTGGAATTGGTACCATCTCCATCTTCTTGTACACATTACAAATGTAAATCTATTCTAAACATTTTTAGATCCTCACCCTCTCCTATCCCTAATATATAGTACATTACATAATATTGGGAGAAACCTTGAGTTACATTCAAGGGTGAGATGAGAAGAGAATTTACATTGAGAATATATAGAGAACAAGACACGAGCCCTATTTCAAAAATATCAAAACCAAATCATACATACATTCAACCATTCACAATCACATTGGCCTTAGTCCATAATCATCCATCATGCATTCATAAAATACAATATTAAATGAAAGCATAAATATTTATTTAGTTCCAATCATGTATCATATATGCACAAGCCTTTAATCTCAAAAGGCTTCAATTCAAGAGGTTTAAAAATTAATTGAATCAAATTCAATTTGAAAATTTCTAATTTCTGAAATTCAGTTTTAGCGACAGAAAATTGCATTTAGTGACGAAAACCTTCACAAGGAAATGGTCGCTAAAGTTTTAGTGACGCTATCGTAGACCAGCATCCTTTTTCCTTCATTTTTTTTAAAAAAAGAATAAACACAAGAAAAAAATTTTTTGGCAATACTAATGATTTGGAAACTATATTTTATTCATAATAAAACATAGATACAATTTCCAAATCAATTTAAAAACTAATATTAATTTGGAAACTTATATTTCTTAGGAAATCCAATTTCTTAAGGAATATTAAATAGTTTCCAAATTTCTTTTCAATTCCTTTTGTTTTAAATTATGGAAACCACATTCTAATCTCATTAAAATGATTTTCCATACTTTATAACCATGATAAGAAACTTTTCACAATCGAATGACCATCCAAGTCAAAATTAGGAATTTCTAATCTAACTAGAATCTCCTAATTCACTTATTTTTTGGAAATTTTCTTTTAAACCATTTTAGATCTCAATTACTAAATTTAGATCACTTTCTTAATTTAATCTTATTAAATTAGAAAGTTTCTAAAGGTATTTGAACACCATCCAAATTTAATTTTATCAAATTGAAAAGTTTCCAAAGTTGGTTTACTTCTTAATTCTAGTCTCACTAAAATTGAGTAAGTTTCTAAAACTTAATTGAACAACTCCTTGTCCAATTTCGATTTCTAAAATTTCCAGAAAACACCTTAATTCTAATCATATTAGAATTATAGGAAATTCCATACTAATTTAGAAACCCAAACTAAAAGGAAATCAATGACCAAATCCCATTTGTTATTTGGAAACTAACTTGTTTCTTGAATTTCCTTTTTATACGAGAAAATTTCCAGCAATTAGTATGAAGGAAATCCCTACACCAACTAATTGATGCAAGAAAAATAGTGCGTCGTTGAATGTGATGATGAAAACCCGTGACCAATCACTTATGATTAATCGTGGATTTTCACCCTAACATGGCTTGACTTCTTATTCTTTCCGTTGTTACTGTTTTGCTTGAAAGCTTCAACCACTTTATGAATTTTAGATGCGATGAAAACAATTTTTTCAAGAAAATTCATTCCATGAAAAATTATTAAATCTTTGAAATCTTTTCAAAAATTTATTTTTCATCAAAAGTATATATTTAAAACTCTTGAATCGCACATAATCAAATCTAATTTGACATACATGACAACTAAATAAACAAGTTACATGGTTTAATCAAAGTTGGCTCTGATACCACTGTAAGGAATCAAGGAGATAAACACAGCGGAAATTTAAATTTTTTGATTCCTTTAATAGATCGCCCTTTGATTAAATCCATGTAACATAGAGATAGTTCAAGAAGATTACCTCAATCCATGAAGACCTCCTTGAACTTGGTGGAGATTTGATGCAGAAGATGGTAAAGAGATCCACGTACATGCGTCCATACGCCTCTAATGGTGATCCACAGAACCTCCTTAGTTAGAACCTCTAAGGTCGAATTAGCTTAAACTAGATTAGTGCTAGCTATTGCCAAGACAACCACACACAAGTCTCTTGAGATAATTCCAATTTTCACCATGAAAATTCATCCCAAGATAAGAAATAAGAGATGCCATTTTTCCCTTATTTTCTTGGACGAATTTTGGTATTTTTTCTCTCAAGATTTTTCTCAAAAATCTCACAAGACAAATTGTGTGTTGATTCCACTTGCTAGCAAAAGCTTAGTGAGTATTTATAGACAAATAAGTTGTCAAATCCTTATGGAAACTGAAATCGGTTTCCAATAAGATTTAGCTCCCACTTCCTAATTCTAATACAACTCTTGTATTTGGAAGACTAAAACTTATTTGCACCATAGTCTCTCAAGTTTAATTTGTCTCACAAATCAAACTATAAGTTATAAAACTTATCTATCAAGTCCCACTTGAAATTCATTTAATCTAGCTAAGAAAGTTCTTAATGTGTGTGACCCATTAGGTTCTCGTATAACGTTGGCAATAAGTATGAGCTATACATTCTTAATAAATAAGAACTAGATAAATTAAAACTCCTTTTAATTTATCACTGATTCCACTAATCAATCAGCTCATACTTATAGATCAAGATTGGTATCTAGCAATACATCATGACCACCCAAGTAATGAGAAAAGTCAAGTGGATGACTTCACCTTCAAGATGCGCTTTATAATGTAACTAATATCCTTTTACCACACTTATCTCACATTAATCTTGGAATAAGTTGTGCCTATTCCATTGTGTGATTAATGCTCTTTCTCTTGTACCAAAATATAACTCCAATGAAGAAGTTCTTAGAAACACTTTCTAAGACTTTTCCACTTAGCCTAAGATTTCTGGTTATACTTCTACAAGTGGTCAAACATGAGATAACTCCTCTCACATAAGAGGTAAATCCTTATAGGTTATTCACCATCTTTCCATACTTCAAAGATACACCCATTTGCTAATGATGTGAGCATTCCCTTTACTGAGCAATCATATAACAAAGAAAGTATAACTATCCATATTCAAGATATCATGATAACCTTAAGTCTAAGAATCATTTACATAAACGTCACTTAGAGATTAATCCTTTGGCACTTAAAGGATGTCTCTATGTGGATCAATCTAGTGAACTTGATCATACCATCAAGCACCCATATACTTGCTTAGGTGTCTCACACACCATAGTAGATGAGGTCTACTACTTCTCATATAGAAGCGGCATAGTATATGCTAGTTTAACCGTATTAACAATACCCTTTTTTGTTAATACTATGACTAGAGATGTTTAAGAATAAACCTTATTTATAATCATATGAACCTCACCATCATAACTCTTATGATTTCATCGATTAGGTTTATTCTAAGGGTTTTATCATACTTATATGAAAATATAAGCAGTCAATATGATAAAGATGTCATTTATTATTACATAAATAGTTAAAGTGTATAATAAACCCTAGAAGTTGATTGACTTTAGGGCATATACACTAACAATAAGTTAGGTAGTTTTGTTCATGAGGTTTCAACTTCCTAGAAGCATATGCTATGACTTTTCCATTTTGCATCAAAACACAACCTAATCCATCCTTAGAGGCATCTGAATATACCACAAATCCTTCTTTTCCATCTGGTAAGGTCAAAATTGGAGCCTCAGTCAACTGCTTCTTCAACTCTTGAAATCTCTCCTCACACTTAGGGCTCCAAACAAACTTTCCATGTTCTTAGTCAAATCCACAAAGGCCCCAGTAATTTTGAGAAACCTCGGATGAACCGACGATAATAACCAGCCAACCCTAGGAAACTTCTCACCTCGGTCTAATTCTCAGGCCGTTTTCAATGAGTAATAGCCTCCACTTTAGCTGGGTCAACTACAATCCCGTCCTTGAAAATTTTATGCCCTAGAAAAGATACATCCTCCAATCAGAATTCACACTTACTGAACTTTGCAAATAACTTGTGCTCTCGGAGGGTTTGTACAATCCTCAGTGTTCTAAGATGATCCTTTGGGATTTAGAATACACCAAGATATCGTCAATGAAGATCACGACAAATTGATCCAAGTAGGGCTTAAATAATTGCATCAAATCCATAAATGCGGTTGAGCATTAGTCAACCCAAAGGGCATCACTACAAACTCAAAGTGCCCATACCTCAAATTAAAAGTTGTTTTCGGTACGTCCTCTTTTCTAATTCTCAACTGGTAATACCCCTGCTTGAGATCTAACTTAGAAAATACCACCGACCCTTGTAACTGATGAAATAGTTCATCAATGAGTGGTAAGGGATACTTGTTCTTGATTGTCATATCATTTAACCCCCGATAGTCTATACATAGTCTCAGACTACCATCTTTCTTTTTGACAAACAAAATCGGTGCTCCCTACGGAGAATCACTTTCCCTAATAAATCCCCGTTCCAAAAGGTCTTGTAGCTGTAATTTCAACTCTTTAACCTCGGCCGGAGCCATTCTATAGGGAGTCTTAAAAATTGGTGCCGTTCCAGGTACCAGATCAATCTTAAACTCTATTGCCCGCTCAGGAGGCAAAGACTCCAACTCTTCGGGAAATACATCAGGAAAATCCTTAACAATCGGCACATCTTCCAATTTCACCTTATCTTTCGGAGGGTTTATGAGAAAGCCCAAATACCTTTGAACCTCCTTACTTAGAAGTTTTCTAACCCTAATCCCAGAAATAAGAGCCGATGACGATAATCTTCCCTTAACATCCAATCTCAGAGTTGATTCCCCCGGAATACAAAATTCCACTACTTTTAATCTACAATCCACTTTGGCATGATGTTTGGCTAAACAATCCATCCCAATAATCACATCATACCCCTTGATATCCAAACTCACCAGGTCAATTATTAACTTTCTCTCTCCAACCCACACTTCACAATCTTTATACACCAAACTAATAATTAGACTTTTGTCCTCCGTTGGTGTCCTAACCTCTAGGTCAAAAGGTAACCTAACAGGTTTTATGTCTATACCACAGATAAATGCAGGATTGACAAATGAATGCATGCACCGTGATCAATTAAAACTCTAACAAAGCGTGAAAGATGGAATAGTACCTTGACCACTTCGGAGTCGTACTTCTTGATGATCCAGGCATAAACTTCTGGCACTCTCGTCCTACTACCAATCAGCTAGCTTGGCTCAGTTCGATCTGGGTCCCACCTCTCGAAGTTGGGGATATCTGGTGCTGAGCTACCACACTTCAAACACTTTTCCTTGTTTCTTCCAAACATTCATTGGTATGGTTTGGCTTCCCACGATTCATAGGTAAGGCTGAGTTAGGGCACGCCTTCCTTGAAGAGCACTCCTGACCCCTCACCACTAACCTGGAGTCTCGAGATGTCCCTCCCTCGGAAAATGTCCCTCTTGAAACTCCTGAGGTGCTAGCCCACCTGGAACCTCTCCCCAAACTTAGGGAGCACTTCATAGGTTCCCACTACTAGATGGGGCGCTCCTTTCCAAGCATGAAAGCTCTTTAATTGGACCTTTGCGGTCTCAATCCTTTGGACTTTTTCAATAGCCTCACTAAAGCTATTAATCTGGGCCGCCGCTAGCCCTTCATGAATCTCCAAATTCAACCCTTGGACAAAGCATCTAATTCTCCTTTGCTCCGTGGCCACCAACTCTGGAGCAAACCTGGATAGCTTAGTGAACTGCGCCTCATAGTCAGCACCGCTTAGAAGGCCCTGACGACACTTGATAAAGTCGTCTTCCCTCTTTTCTTGGACCAAAGGAGGGAGGAATTTAGCATAGAACTCTCGTGTGAAATTCTCCCAAGTTCGAGAGATCTGGTCCCTATCCCACTTTGCCCTAATCATGTTCCACCATGATCGGGTTGGCCCTTCGAACTGAAAAGCGGCAAAAGACACCCGTCTTTCCTCAGTGTAGTTCAAGGTCCCAAAGATATATGTGATACGATCCAGCCAACCCTCAGCGGCCTCTGGATCGGGTTCTCCAAAGATTTTGGGCGGGGCGAACTTTTGAAAACGTTCTAAAGCCCTATCCTCGCCACCCTCGTGGCCCCTAGGTTGATTTGTTGGACCCCGACCTTGTTGGTCCACTAGACGAGCCAAGATGCCCGTCATCTGATTTATGGCGGTCGCCACTTGTTCTCCAAAGTCTACTTCCTGTCCTTGACCTTCTCCCTGTCCTTGATCTTGGTCAGTTGTCGACCCTCGGTCATCTTCTACATTTAGGGGTTGTCTTGCCCCACGCCCTCGTCCTCAACCTCTACCTCGGCCTCGGTCTCGTCTACCGTCCATGATCTTCATAGAAGGTAGACACACATTTTTTTTTTTCAAAAAGGGTATACGAGAAGGAAATATAAAAAAATAAAATAGAATTAAGATAAAATAAAATAAAACAACATAACACAAAATAAAGTAAACAATTAACAAATTAAATTTTAAACTAACGAGAGAATTTTCTAAAATTAACCAAATTTCCATACATATATGCCGAGAGAGTCAAGTACATTACATTGGCATGTTTACTACAAAAAGAGTACACAAAAGTCGCTTTCACGACCAATTCACCACGCAAAATACAATAGTGAAAGCAATAAATAAACATGTACCCACAGAGACGAGAACCATTCTAGTGGTTTCCTTTTACAAAAGAGGGTTAATAACATCCTAAATCCTTAATACAGCTATCCTAATCCCCTGTGGGACCACCAGAGGGTCTCTGACACCGGTCCTTCCTCCTTCGATCTCCTCAAACGGGTCCTCCTCAATCAACATATCCCTCGAGGGTTTCTTCCTCCTCAAGAGTCCTCCCTTAAACTCCTCAGAAAAGCATCCATTGCTGCCACAAAGGTATCAACCGTGGCAGTAATCCTCGTGAATGATCCTGACCTCATCACTTACCTAGTAAAGTCGAATTAGTCAACCTTCAACCTGTCACAAGGTTGCCCTCATCCTATCTCGCTCGTCATCAACCCGAGTCTCTAGCATCTCAACCTGAAGCCTCCAAATCCTGACTGCTCAATGAGGGCCATGACATCCATCGGCCACTACCTCCTCAAGATCCCTATTAGCATCAATCAACTCTTGACACTCATCGTCAATGGGCACCACCGATTCGGATAGGCGTATCTCTCCTACACGCGACAACCTCCTCTCTTTCCCCGTGGTGTAAATAGAAGTCGGTCCCATCATCCCCACTCTATATCGATTGGGTCTAGGGGTGGCTCATGACCATTAGCCCTCCGTCCTAGCTCTCGGAACACCACACAACTAGCCATACCTACAAACAACAACTTAAAGTTAGAAATTTAAAATTTCAACTTTTACTAATATATCAAACTTAAAGTACAAAACCATTCTAAAAGAACTTTTAAAATTTTCCATTATAAACCTCTAATCTAGGCTCGAAACCACGTGACCCCACTTCCCCTAAGACTAACCAAAGGGGTTGGCCTGCCTAACTCTCGCCAGGACTCGAGCATTCGAAAAATACTAACTTAAGAGGGTAAATCTAAAATTCATATCAAAAGCGAGATCGGAAACTGTAGAGGAATATTTAAACTGAAAGTACAATCACAAACTCAAAAGCACTTAAAACCTCGAGCCATAGTTGAATACATTCCCATGAATTCGAAATGTTTAAAACCAAAAGAATATACAATTTGTTTCTCCATACTCGGGACAAAAGACCAAAAATATAGTGCTAGACCTAACTAGGTCTCTGGATTCTCGTCACCTGTTAAGGAAATACAAACGGGAACGGGTGTGAGCTAAAAGCTCGTGAATTTTCAAAATATCATGCACAAGCATAAAGCGGAGTAAATAACATAATTAAAACAAGTAAAATGAAATACAAAATCACACAAGTAGGATACGGGAGCTCTCGGGAGCTCAAGTCCACTTCGCTCGTTCAAATCACGTAGCCGACACTCCGTCGACTTTCCAATCCATGTAGACGACTCTTTACTACCATTTCCTTCCACCGAACATCCCCCTTTACCGGGTCTGCAATCCTAACACTTAAACACTTACTACTCAAGGGACGCGGTCAAGAGTAGTTTATAAACACTTTTATACACACTTTCCCCACTAGTGTGTATATTCATGCAAAAACAATTAATTCACCTGCTCTACTTAAAAGAGGGTAATAAAGTTTACCCTCCTAAGCGACTGGTCTAACACTTTCAAGTTCAAGTAATTCACACATTCACGTAAAACATTTAATTAAAGCGAATAACATGCATTGGAAACTCACCGACAAAGTAGGTCTCAGAGTTCAAGTTTGGATCACTGGGTAATTCAGCACCACTTCCTAAAATATTTAAAGAACAACGAAAATAAGTTTCTAATTCACCAATCAAATCTCGTTCAAGAAAAATCAAGTTCAAAAACTTCCTACTTGAATAGAAATCTTTGAGAAATCGTAACTTGAGTTATATAAGTCCAAATTTCACAAGTTTGGTACCGTTTGAAACCTCATTTAAAGTTCTAAAACTTTGTAGAAGGCACCAAGATAAAATTCTGGACAAAAACTGCCCAAAATTTCGATTAAGAAATAGCTACAGTACAAAACAGAACATAAGAGGTTGGTTATCTAGCAAACTTTGAAAATTCACCAAAAATTATAGGAAATGAATTGGCCTCTAAAATTTACACAGTTTAAATTCATATGTAAGAAGTTCAAACGCCACTGACGGTACTCAATTTGGACACTCGAGTAAGAAATTATAGCAGTCCAAACATGGATGGTTCGAAATTCTGAATTTTCTGTTTTCCAGATTTATAGGGTATGATTCAAGGCCTCATTTGAATGTCTAATTCTTACCCAAAAATTATCAAATTTGGTACAACAATTCTACCATATATAGGCTAGGTTCATACCAAAATTAAACCAAAAACTCTAACGGGAAGTCAGCTTTCTAATCTCCCAAAGTTCACTCAGCAAATTGTCTCAAACCAGTGAAGTTTTACTCTTCTTCTTCCTATCACGCCTAACCTACCTAAACTACCATCAATTGACCTCATTTTCGAACCTAAGATAGTATTGATCTTCCTTAACCTATTAATGGTCAAAATTGGTACAAGTTTAGTCCAAAACTTTGCACTAAAACAGCCTCAAAAATTGGACAGCAAGCTTGCTCAATTTTCCAGTTTTCCTTGTTCCAACTAAACCACCAATTTGGCTTAACCTTTGGAGGGATTTGTGTGGGACAAATTAACAACCTAACCCTCACATTTAAGCCTCACAATTAACCTTTAAACTTGCCAAAATCACAGCCACAAAATTAAAAGGAAAACAGCAATTTTTCTTCCTCATTTTCTTCCTTCTCCTAACCGGTTTTCCTTAAGATTTTTTCTCAAATTTTCAGCCACAATTTCCAACATATATACATACATTGCATCATTAATCATACTAGAAATTACATTCTCATGCTTGTGGGAGTCCAAGAGCCCACTCAATCAACCAAAATCAAGAAAGCCAATCTAAAGGAATTTAACATCTTAAAATTACAAACCAACACAAGGCTCAATTTCATCAACACACATCAAAGTTCTAGTCTCTCAAGCTCCCAAACCTAATGTCATGCTTAAAAATGAAATCAATAGACAAAGGTGGAAGCTTTAGATCATTACCTCTTCCAAGAAGTGAGCAAAATTCACCCAAGAAATGCTAGACTAAATCCCCCAAGAGCTCCTCCTTAATGCTCCTCACCCAATGTCCAAACTTAAGTGAAGATCAAAGCAAGTTTGTGGAGGATTTTTAGGGAAGATTGGAAGAAGAATTTGTTGAAACTCCAAGGGAAAAAGGGGAGGGGAGTTCGGCCAAGGGAGTAAGAAAGAGAGAGAGGTTTTGTGTAATTTTTGAATCAATTAAATGAGAAGAGAAAGACAAGACATAAAGCTTATCTTATGGCCCATAAGTCAACTAATGAATAGTGATCTTTTGCTAACAATTTTGGAGGGAATATAATTATCTCACTTAACTATAGATTAAAGGGTTAATCTCGGTTAGAAGGGAGAAATGAAAAGGATTAATATGCGAGTGAATTAGGGTGAATTAAGTGGAAGAAACAATGGCTAAATAAAATTTTAATTTCAAGAGGGTTAATCCAACTTAAACTAAGATTACAAATCCCTAATTATATTCACTCTTTTTAATTCACCTCTAGTCACTTGATTACATTTCTAACCTACGGTTGATCATCCCTACACTCCAGCGCTACTTCACTCATTACCCGAATTTTTACCTCGTAAAACGTGTTTTTCTTATTTCTATTTAATAGATTCAAAAAGAGCAAATTTTAAAAGCTAAACAATTTATTGATAATCTACCAGAAATTAAGGATGAAATAAAATCGAGTCACCTCAAGATGAAATAAATTAAATAAATAGATAAATAAATAAATTGAATTTTCATTTAAATTTTTTGAAAAATTAGTTTAAGTATGACTTTAAAATAATTAAAGGAATTAATAACAATAATAACATTATTTAAAATAATAAATTTTAACAATATTAAAAATAAATTTTTGAGGCCTTCACATCCTTCCCCCCTTAAAAGAATTTTGTCCTCAAAATTCTCATCTTCTTAAACAAATAATTCTGGATACTTTTTCTCAAGCATCTCCTCTTCTACTTTAGTCGCTCCTCGACTTCATGGTTTTCCATAGAACCTTAACCAAAGAATTTTCTTCGTCCTTAAATCCTTTACTTCCCAATCGAGAATTTTCACAGGCTTTTCCTCATATGAGAGCGTTTCATCCACCTCAAGCTCATCTAATTGCAGCACATAACTCAGATCTGGGTGATACTTCTTGAGCATCGAAACATGACAGACATTATGAATTTTCGACATGCTAGCTGGCAAATTCAACTGATAAGCTACTTTTCCAATCCGTTTGAGGATCTCAAATGGTCCAATGTACCTTGGCTTCAATTTCTTCCCCTTCTTCGATACTACTCCACTTTTCACTGGCTTAACCCGCAAGAAAACTTTATCTCCTTCCTCAAATTCCAAATCTTTCCTCCTATTGTCCGCGTAACTCTTTTGGCGACTTTGAGCCGTTAAAAGCATTTCCCTAACCAACTTCACTTTCTCATAGGCTTCCTCAATCCAAGGTATAGCAGTTGGGTTAAGAACCTTTTTCTCACCCACTTCATCCCAATGAATCGGTGATCGACATCTTCTTCCATAGAGTGCCTCGTAGGATGCCATTTGAATCGAGGCATGGTAACTATTATTATATGCAAACTCAACCAGTGTCATGTACTGGCTCCAACTTTCTCCAAAATCCACTATACAGGATCTTAACATGTCTTCTAGAGTCTGAATGGTCCGCCATCGCCATCCGTCTCAGGGATGGTAGGCCATACCTCAAGTTAATTTTAGTTCCCAAAGTCTCTTGTAACTTTGCCAAAACCTCGAGACAAACCTAGGGTTTTGGGACACACAATACTTATCGGAATCCCATGTAACCTCACTATTTCATCCAAATAAAGTTTGGCCAATTTCTCCAAAGGATACTTCATATTCACTGGTAGAAAATGAGCAGATTTAGTGAGTCGGTCTACTACTACCCATATAGCATCATATCCTTTTTGACTCCTTGGTAGACCAGTGAGAAAATCCATAGTAATATGCTTCCACTTCCATTCAGGGATTCTAAAGGTTGTAAGAATTCTGAGGATTTTTGGTGTTCGGCTTTAACTTATTGACAAGTAAGGCATGTTTGTACATACTTGGCTACATCTTTCTTCAAACCATCCCACCAGTACAATTCTTTCAAATCCTGGTACATCTTATTACTCCTAGGATGGATAGTATACTTGGACCGATGTGCCTCTTCCAAAATCTCTTTCTTTAATACCTTATCATTTGGTACTACTATCCTTTCTCGGAAGTTCAATACACCCTCTGGCCCTACTTTAAAGTATTGGGCTTCCCCTTTCCGTACTTTCTCCAAAACTTTCAACACCACGGGATCTTTTTGCTGTGTTTCCTTGATCCGCTCCAACAAAGGGGACCTTAGTTCTACATCCCCAAAAATAACCTTTTTCGTCCCTAAGCAAGGTTTCCACTCTCTTACTTGTTCCAGCATTTCCCATTCTTTCACTATTAACCCTGCTACTTGAGCTTTCTGACTTAACGCATCGACCACAACATTTGCCTTCCCGGGGTGATAATTTATTGAGCAATCATAGTCTTTTAAAAACTCCACCCATCTCCTTTGCCTCAAGTTCAATTTGTTTTGAGAGAACAAATATTTCAAGCTGTTGTGATCCGTGAATACCTCAAAAGTCACTCCGTATAAATAGTGTCTCCACTTCTTCAAAGCAAAGATAACTGCCGCCAATTCTAGATCATGAGTTAGGTACTTTTGTTCATGAGGTTTCAACTTCCTAGAAGCATATGCTATGACTTTTCCATTTTGCATCAAAACACAACCTAATCCATTTTAGAGGCATCTAAATACACCACAAATCCTTCTTTGTCATCAGGTAAGGTCAAAATCAGAGCCTCAGTCAACCGCTTCTTCAACTCCTGAAATCTCTCCTCACACTTAGGGTTCCAAACAAACTTTTCATGTTTCTTCGTCAAATCCGTCAAAGGCCCCGTAATTCTTGAGAAATCCTAGATGAACCGACGATAATAACCAGCCAACCCTAGGAAACTTCTCACCTCAGTCGAATTCTCAGGCCGTTTCCAATGAGTAATAGCCTCCACTTTAGCTGGGTGAACTGCAATCCCGTGCTTGGAAATTTTATGCCCTAGAAAAGATACATCCTCCAACCACACACTCAACTTTGCAAATAACTTGTGCTCTCAGAGGGTTTGTAATACAATCCTCCGAAGAGTCCTCCCCGAAAGGCTCCTCAAGAAAAGCATCAGCGTTCATCGGCCACAGATCAACCAGCAGCTGGCGTCTAATCCTCATGGTCTCTCGACCTCATCACACTACCCTAGCAAGTCGGGTCCGAACCTTCACGAACTGTCACGGCGGCTTCGCTCTATTCGCCATCATCACCGCTCTAACACCTCAACCTAAGCCTCCAAATCCCAAATCCGCTCGGCGATGATAGGCCATATGACATCCATCGGCCGCTACCTCGAAGATCCTATTAGCATCAATCAACTCTTGACGCCATCACAATGGACAGCACCACCGCATTCGGATAGGCGTATCTCCTCCTACATGCACAACCTCCTCTTTCCCGACGTGGTGTAAATAGAAGTCAGGTCCCATCATCCCCCACTCTATATCGGTCGGGTCTAGCTGATGGCTCATGACCATTAGACCCCTGTCCGTTAGCTCCTGGAACACCACTACAACTAGCCATACCTACAAACAATTCACAACTTAAAGTTAGAAATTTAAATTTTCAACTTTATTAAGATATCAAACTTAAAGTACAAAAAACCATTCTAAAAAGAACTTTTAAAATTTTCCATTATAAACCTCTAATCTAGGCTCTGAAACCACCTGTGACAGCCCCACTTCCCCCTAAGACTAACAAGGGTTATGGTTGCCTAACTCTCAGACTCGCCAGCATTCAAAAATACTAACTTAAGAGGGTAAATCTAAAATTCATATCAAAAGCGAGATCGGAAACTGTAGAGGAATATTTAAACTGAAAGTACAATCACAAACTCAAAAGCACTTAAAACCTCGAGCCATAGTTGAATACATTCCCATGAATTCGAAATGTTTAAAACCAAAAGAATATACAATTCGTTTCTCCATACTCGGGACAAAAGACCAAAAATATAATGCTAGACCTAACTAGGTCTCTGGATTCTCGTCACCTGTTAAGGAAAAACAAACGGGAACGGGTGTGAGTTAAAAGCTCGTGAATTTTCAAAATATCATGCACAAGCATAAAGCGGAGTAAATAACATAATTAAAACAAGTAAAATGAAATACAAAATCACACAAGTAGGATAATGGGAGCTCTGGAGCTCAAGTCCACTTCAACTGTTCAAATCATCGTGAATGCACACTCGACTTTCCAATCCATGTAGACGACTCTTTACTACCATTTCCTTCCACCGAACATCCCCCTTTACGGCCGCAATCCTAACACTTAAACACTTACTACTCAAGGGACGCGGTCAAGAGTAGTTTATAAACACTTTTATACACACTTTCCCCGCTAGTGTGTATATTCATGCAAAAACAATTAATTCACCTGCTCTACTTAAAAGAGGGTAATAAAGTTTACCCTCCTAAGCGACTAGTCTAACACTTTCAAGTTCAAGTAATTCACACATTCACGTAAAACATTTAATTAAAGCGAATAACATGCATTGGAAACTCACCGACAAAGTAGGTCTCGGAGTTCAAGTTTGGATCACTGGGTAATTCAGCACCACTTCCTAAAATATTTAAAGAACAACGAAAATAAGTTTCTAGTTCACCAATCAAATCTCGTTCAAGAAAAATCAAGTTCAAAAACTTCCTACTTGAATAGAAATCTTTGAGAAATCGTAACTTGAGTTATATAAGTCCAAATTTCACAAGCTTGGTACCGTTTGAAACCTCATTTAAAGTTCTAAAACTTTGTAGAAGGCACCAAGATAAAATTCTGGACAAAAACTGCCCAAAATTCCGATTAAGAAATAACTACCGTACAAAACAGAACATAAGAGATTGGTTATCCAGCAAACTTTGAAAATTCACCAAAAATTATAGGAAATGAATTGGCCTCTAAAATTTTCATAGTTTAAATTCATATGTAAGAAGTTTTAAACGCCACTGATGATACTCAATTCTAACACTCGAGCAAGAAATTATAGCAGTCCAAACATGGCTGGTTCGAAATTCTGAATTTTCTGTTTTCCAGATTGATAGGGCATGATTCAAGGCCTCATTTGAATGTCGATTTCTTACCCAAAAATTATCAAATTTGGTACACCAATTCTACCCTATATCAGCTAGGTTCATACCAAACTTCAACCAAAAACTCTAACGGAAAGTTAGCTTTCTAATCGCCCAAATTTCACTCAGCAAATTGTCTCAAACCAGTGAAGTTTTACTCTTCTTCTTCCTATCAGTCCTAACCTACCTAAACTACCATCAATTGACCTCATTTTCGAACCTAAGATAGTATTGATCTTCCTTAACCTAATAATAGTCAAAATTGGTACAAGTTTAGTCCAAAACTTAGCACTAAAACAGCCTCAAAAATCGGACAGCATGCTTGCTCAATTTTCCAGTTTTCCTTGTTCCAACTAAACCACCAATTTGGCTTAACCTTTGGAGGGATTTGTGTGGGACAAATTATCAACCTAACCCTCACATTTAAGCCTCACAATTAACCTTTAAGCTTGCCAAAATCACAGCCACAAAATTAAAAGGAAAACAGCAATTTTTCTTCCTCATTTTCTTCCTTCTCCTAACCGGTTTTCCTTGAGATTTTTCCTCAAATTTTCAGCCACAATTTCCAACATATATACATACATTGCATCATTAATCATACTAGAAATTACATTCTCATGCTTGTGGGAGTCCAAGACCCCACTCAATCAACCAAAATCAAGAAAGCCAATTTAAAGGAATTTAACATCTTAAAATTACAAACTAACACAAGGGTCAATTTCATCAACACACATCAAGGTTCTAGTCTCTCAAGCTCCCAAACCTAATGTCATGCTTAAAAATGAAATCAATAGACAAAGGTGGAAGCTTTAGATCATTACCTCGTCCAAGAAGTGAGCAAAATTCACCCAAGAAATGCTAGACTAAATCCCCCAAGAGCTCCTGCTCAATGCTCCTCACCCAATGTCCAAACTTAAGTGAAGATCAAAGCAAGTTTGTGGAGGATTTTTAGGGAAGATTGGAAGAAGAATTTGTTGAAACTCCAAGGGAAAAAGGGGAGGGGAGTTCAGCCAAGGGAGTAAGAAAGAGAGAGAGGTTTTGTGCAATTTTTGAATCAATTAAATGAGAAGAGAAAGACAAGACATAAAGCTTATCTTATGGCCCATAAGTCAAATAATGAATAGTGATCTTTTGCTAACAATTTTGGAGGGAATATAATTATCTCACTTAACTATAGATTAAAGGGTTAATCTCGGTTAGGAGGGAGAAATGAAAAGGATTAAAATGCGAGTGAATTAGGGTAAATTAAGTGGAAGAAACAATAGCTAAATAAAATTTTAATTTCAAGAGGGTTAATCCAACTTCAACTAAGATTACAAATCCTTAATTATATTCACTCTTTTTAATTCACCTCTAGTCACTTGATTACATTTCTAACCTACGGTTGATCATCCCTACACTCCAGCGCTACTTCACTCATTGCCCGAATTTTTACCTCATAAAACGTGTTTTTCTCATTTCTGTTTAATAGATACAAAAGGAGCAAATTTTAAAAGCTAAACGATTTATTGATAATCTACCAGAAATTAAGGGTGAAATAAAATCGAGTCACCTCAAGATGAAATAAATTAAATAAATAAATTGAATTTTCATTTAAATTCTCTGAAAAATTCGTTTAAGTACGATTTTAAAATAATTAAAGGAATTAATAACAATAATAACATTATTTAAAATAATAAATTTTAACAATATTAAAAATAAATTTTTGAATCCCTCACAGTTAACCATAGGTTTACTAACTTCATAAAAATTATTTTAGTTTTAAATTGTACAACTATCCACCTTTGTTATGGAGTCAATTATCTTTTATTAGTGATACAGTCCTAATTTAGAATACTAAAAATTATATACATAATCATATGGAGTACAAATATTTTAATGTCCTCTCGCTTGAATAGATGACCTTGTAAATAGATAGTATTTGATGAATATATTCTCTTCCATATATCACAATACCAACAAACTAATAAACATAACCCCTAATAAGGAATAAATGAAAAAACATAATTGTTCACTTAATGGTTCAGAATATTAATAATGTATGATATCTCACAATAACATACACTAACAAATAGAAAATAATCTTTCACACTTCTGCACCCAATTGTTTAATTAACAAAAGCAAGAAGCCATGAAACTTTTAGAGGAAGACGACGAAAACAAGGAGGCAGAGGTACTTGAAGAATCCTTAACAAAAGTAATTTTGACCAGCAAAGAGGTAATACTAATCATCAAATAATGAGCAACAAAATAGGAATTATCCTAAATGTAATATTAATTAAAGTGAAAATTTTAGTCATTATAAATATGAGTGTTTGTCTAGTGAGTTAGTAGAGATGTGCATTCTAAATCTAAATAAAAAATCTTATTTTCTAGCTCTAAACTTGAAGAAAATAAAAGTATAATTAATTTTTAGATTGAGTCTGTAGCAACAATATGGGTACAAGGATTTCTTTATTGACTTGGATTTATCTTTGAAAACCTTGCTTAGACTTGAAAATAAAGAAAGGGTGCCGTACTCTTGAAAAACAAAAATTTGGTATTTGCTTTGATGGATTCATTAATAAGATCAATCACCAAATAATCTCCTATTTTCAGTTACACGACCGGAGATTTTTTAAGTTTGTGAAATAAATTATAGAAATAGAAGTTTTGAAAAATCTTTTTCCAATATATGAAAATGAAAATCAATTTAAGGCAATAACAAACAAATAGTCAAATACTACTAATCTGTTGGAATAATTGTTTTTCATTCCTTCTTTTTTCTTGCTTTTTTGAAAGGTTTATTGGAACAATTGCATGTACCCTAAAACTAAAAGCAAACATCCAACATTAGAAGTCTGGATGATGTCCAAATGCGTCTCAGTCACACCATCATGTCTTCCTCAGCTGTGCCTTTGCCACACGGACACTCATTCACCACCACCGCATTCACCCAATCCAACCATAAATATCCTCGTTCAACAACACTTGTAAACAAGAAAACCCCATTGGCTTCTCCCCTGCTTGATCAACAGTGCTCTTCCCAGGACTCCATCAAACTCCATGTCGACAACAGCATCCCTCAAAAGCCAAAGACAGTTCGGTACCGTTTTAGTCAGCTTTGCAGAGGGGGCGAAATCCATGTCGCCCGCCAACTGTTCGACTCAATTCCTCAACCAACTACAGTTCTCTGGAACACGATTATCATTGGGTATATTTGCAATGACTTGCACCACGAAGCCATTGCTTTGTATTCTAAAATGAAAAGCTCCAGTGTGCACCAGCCTGATCCTTACACTTACTCATCTGTTCTGAAAGCTTGTGCCGAAACGAAAGAGCTTAGAATAGGTAAAGCAGTTCATTGTCATATTTTGAGGTCGGGTATATACGCTGGTAGGATTGTGTATAACTCTCTTTTGAATATGTATGCCACTTGCCTGAGCAGTTTTGATGCTTTACATAGCTGTGACTTGGTGAAAAGGGTGTTTTGTACTATGCCTAAAAGGAATGTGGTTGCTTGGAACACCATGATATCTTGGTATTTGAAAACAGGGAGACCTGTTGAAGGGCTAGTCCATTTTGTGATGATGTTGAAAATGGGTATAAAACCGACTCCCGTTAGTTTTGTTAATGTGTTTCCAGTCACTTGTAGAATGATGGACGTTCAAATTGCTCATGTTCTTTATGGCATGGTTATTAAATTTGGGAATGAGTATGTTAATGATTTCTTTGTCGTGAGTTCAGCAATATATATGTATGCTGAGCTTGGCTGCCTTGTTGATGCTAGGAGGGTTTTTGACTATTGCTTGGAGAGGAATACAGAGATTTGGAACTCTATCATTGGTGGATATGTTCAGAATAATTGTGCCATTGAAGCACTTCATCTTTTTCTTGAAGCACTAGAGGCACAAGATGATGATGTTTTAGTCGATGATGTGACTTTTCTTTCAGTGTTGACTGCAACATCACAGTTGCAGAGTCTGGGTTTTGGTCAGCAGCTACACGCATCCTTGATTAAGAATTCATTGGTATCACATATTATCCTTCAAAATGCCATTGTGTCCATGTATTCAAAGTGCAATAGCATTAGTGATTCGTTTCAAGTTTTTAATGGAATGCAACAAAGAGATATTGTTTCTTGGAATACAATGGTTTCTGCATTAGTACAGAATGGAAGGGATGTTGAGGGATTGATGCTTGTGTATGAGATGCAATCTCAAAAATTTATGATTGATGGTGTGACTATCGCTGCTATACTTTCTGCGGCATCAAATTTAAGAAATCGGGATATTGGAAAACAGACCCATGCTTATTTAATCAGGCATAGAATTCAATTTGAAGGGATGAATACTTATCTAATAGATATGTATGCCAAATCTGGTATGATGAAAGCTGCGCAAGCAGTGTTCAATATGAACTGCTCAAAGGATAGAGATCAAACCATGTGGAATACTATGATTTCAGCAAATACCCATGGTGGGTTAATTGAGAAATCTTTTGCTATCCTTAGGCAGATGCTTGAGCAGGATGTCACTCCAACTGCTGTCACCTTGGCATCAATTCTCCCTGCATGCAGTCAGTCAGGAAGTTTAGCTCTGGGTAAGGCAATTCATGGTTTCGCTATTCGCAGCTTTCTGGATGATAATGCCTTTGTGAGCTCTGCCCTGGTGGACATGTACTCAAAATCAGGTGCAATCCACTATGCAGAATGTGTTTTCGAAAAGTCACCCAATAAAAATTCTATTACATATACTAACATGATAGTGGGTTATGGCCAACATGGGATGGGTGACAAAGCTATCTTGCTTTTTAATGCCTGGAGGGAAAGTGGATTCCAACCTGATGGAATTCCCTTTGTAGCAGCCTTGTCTGCTTGCAGTTATTCGGGACTGGTTACTGAAGGTCTTCAAATTTTTGAGTCAATGAGAGATTATGAGGTGCAGCCCTCTCTGGAGCACTATGCTTGTGTGGTGGACATGTTAGGACGTGTTGGTAGAGTGGTAGAAGCATACATGTTTGCTAATAAAATAGATGAGGAGTGTAATGTTCTGGGAATCTGGGGTTCACTTCTTGCTGCTTGTCGGAATACATAAAAATTTTGAACTGGGAAAAGTTGTTGCTAATAAATTGCTTGCCTTGGCTGGAGGAGATAAGACATCCGGTTACCATGTGCTGCTTTCAAATATTTATGCAGCCGAAGGAAACTGGGAATATGTAAATAGGGTGAGAAAAGGAATGAGGGAAAAAGGTCTGACGAAAGAGGTAGGGTGCAGTTGGATTAACATTTCTGGTATAGCACACTGTTTTGCATCTAAAGATGAAGCCCATCCTGTCTGCTGTGAGATACATGAAATGTTGGGATATTTGAGTGCCAATATGAAGGATGCTGGTTATAGTGCTTCCTTGAGATGGCAAGAAGTTTGGATCTCAGAGCTTGGGGAGTGAATATTTATACTGTATCCAATGCAATGGGATCCCATAATTGGAAGAAAATTCATGTGATTATGCAGTCACGGTTTTGGGTTGGGCCGCATAAGGTATTACCAAATAAGGTCTTCCAGAATTTGTGGTTTTATCTGCAGCAAGGTATGTTGATACTATTTTGACATTTATTCTAGGAACACAGAAATCTGATCTAAATGCTGGTAGCTTATATTAGTCTTTTTGTGCACAGAATACTTGGACAGAAACATTGCTGGTCTCATTATCTGATTTTGAGCCTATGTGAATGATTTGCATATTGCAGCTGCCAAATTCCAAGCAAGATGCAGAGCCACAGTACCTTTGTGTCTGTGGAGGCTACTCTTCCGATTAACCTTGCCATAACAGACTGGTATGTGGCTTATGCTTGCATTCTTTCCTTGACTGTTTCAATAATACTGAAGATACTAATAATGGACTACAAGAATACGATAGGAACAAGTAAAGCAATTGTGTTGCATCAACCAAATAACAAATTTGTTCAACCTGTTCGTAGAATAGCTTGACATGGTTTTTATTTCTGGAGTAATATATGGTAGATCAAATTATGCAGTTGTCCAATCTTAGGTCTCTATATTCTTGTATTTTATCACAAATGCATAAATCATAATAATTTGAGGACATCTTGGACAAATCCTTTTCTGATTGTATAATTTCTTTCTGTTTATGATCTATTGTTTTTACATGAATTTGGAGTCAGAATTTTAATTCATGGGAGTTGGAAACTTTAAACAATAGGTCTTATTACTACATGTCCAACTTTTCCATTTATGATAGGATTATATGCCCAATTAGTTACAGTAATACACAAAAAGGGTCATGACATGATGGATAATTAGTGTGAGGAACAAGCATTTCCTTTGTGCATAGCACGTTGTAGAGGATAAACATCTATCAAATTGTGCAAGATTTAGTTCTCATTAATTGAATATATGAAGCAATATTATTGGAAGGCAACCTTAAGTCTGCATAAGTCATATGATGCAGCTTGCAAAGAGAAGAAAGAAGGCATCTCGGGAACTCCCCACAATCACATATTTGTGACATTCTTGCTGCTTATGCAATAAGAATGATGCAGTATAGGATACTCTAAAGTAATATGAGTATGATGAATGTATTATTAGAACTTTAACTTTAGGCTAAAACTGTACTTATATGTCATGTAATATGGCGGGTTGTTAGAATAACAAGAGTAGAATTATGTATATTACAAACTTAGGCTTGTACAATTGCTGAAATAGGCAATTTTGGCCCATGGACTCATTTTAATCGTCAAAGGTAGTATCAAAATTTTCGGGTTTCTGTTCCAGTCAAACTTCTTGTGTTCATGTCAAATTTGGCTTCACACACTTTGGCTTTTGGTTTTCTTGGCTTTAAAGTTTAATATCCATAGAACTTTGAGTTGGCTATTTGAGAAATCTGCCTCCTGGTCTTTGTGTTACATAATTATGAAACAACGCAGAACTCAGGGCAAGCATGTATAAATTATGCACTTCACTATATGTTCTCCATACCTATGATAAAAATCTAAAGGCCTCATTACTTTAGAAGCATCCTTGAGGGTATTTAACACAACTTAACAAAAGTTTGACATTGTGCAGGAAACATGATGTTACTTACTAGTTAATGATGTAATTCTGTAATTTTTGAACATTGGCAGTAATAACAACTAACCCCTCACTGGGAGAGAGCAGAGAAAGAGAAATATGGCCATAGATAAATATAGAACTTCGAGCAATTTCTTGCTTCAACCCAAGTGGGAACTGGCATGCATGCCTTATGGCTTGATGATCTTTAAGTTTCTTGATGTCACAAAAATGAGTGGCCAAGCATTTTGCAAGAATTTAAACATGGTAGGTAAACAGAGAATTATATGAGTTGCATATTGATGCCTCTTTTAAAATCAGCTTTCCATTTGCTTAGACTAATAAGTAATAATGATAGAATATCATAGAAGATTGAGTTCAATCACAGATACACTAAGTTACTGGTTGGGCCTTGACATGTTGATCTGTGGTTTAGTGTTGGTTGAAGAACATAACAGCACCTGCAACTTTACCAGGAAGATGTGCATTGACATCGTTGGTGGAATGCATAGCTGAAAAAAGCCAGTCAAGTCAAGCTGGAAGATTGACATGCAAACCCAAGAAATCTAATTAATGCTGGACATGTTAATGGAGGTGCAGAGTCGTCACTAATGAAGCTAAATAATAAGATGATAATTCTCTCTTAAGACGTGGTATGCTGAAGGCGAAGATTAAAGAATGAGCTGGTTGAGAGCTCTTTAAGCTGGTTTAATTGCTAAGGTAATCTAGTTGTTCAGGATTGATTGCCCCCCCCCCTCTCTCTCTCTCTCCTCTTGGTGATTTGAGAGCCAACTTGATGGAACTTTGATAGTTAAGCAAAATTCATGCTGGACAAGCAAGAGAAATGAAGAATACTGAACTTGTTCACAGCTTGATTAGAAGTTCATGCATCGATCTCAAATGAGCTCATTAGGAATCAAGCTCTCAGATAGCTGGTAAATATTTCTGGCCCAATCATAATAGGTCTAGATCTGAAAATGACATAAATGTTAGAAGCTGCATTCATTATGTCTAACGATGAAATTTCTAAAGTGGCTCTCCAAAATTGACTGCTGCTCTTCATTATTATTATTACCCCTCCATTTTATTGTTAATGTTATGTTTTCACTTTATTGATGTCCCGAAATAAGAACCACTTCAATTTAACACATACTTTCCAATCTTATTATTTGAAAAAGCAACTATTTAAAATTCTAATGCACATCTAACTAGGAAATATTTTAAATTTAAAAGATACATATGTAAATTCAACAATGCCACTTTATCTAGACATAATGTTACTGTGTATCTATAAAAAGTTAGATTCTAAAAAACTACTCTCACATTGGGATGGTGGGATTATTATTTTTCAAGGTTCTTTTAATTTAGCCATTAACTTCAAAACACAGGAAGTTCATAGCCTGGCAAGCCAGTTAGTTGAAGCTTGCTGATTACATGTCCTATAGGCAAATGTGATGACTGTTTTGTAGAATACAAACCTGTGATATAATTTAAGCTATATTTCATTGTGGGACTTTGGCGAGGGAAGATCATTTGAAAACTGTGTTGCGTGCATGAAAAATAAAGCCGCCACAGGCACACATGAAGCATAAGATGCAACATTCATGAAATACAAAGCTGGCTTTTTTTTTTTTTATATAAGTAATGAAATAAGATATACTCTACAATTTCACAATACCTTCTGATGAACTGGACGTACAATTCATTTAAAGTTCAGTCATACAATACTTGTATATTGGTGGAAAAATTTTAGTGCATTTAGTCTCACAGGAGTTTGTGTTTACTTTAGCAATTACTAGACGATAGATGCATATGACTTGTAACGTTAATCAATGTTGCTGTGGTTTTCTAATGTATGGACACATTGAAAAAGGGAAAAAAATTTGATCTGTAATATGGATCAAGATTAACTTGTAGCTCATGATGCCTTCCTTCTCGTTTTGGTTATTTATGCATTTTCTTACTCTCTTTTTTTTTTTTAATGTAATCCAATGCCATTGCATCCTAATTATTCAGACTGAAATGGATTGTTTTTTCCTTGCATCTTTTCCTATAATTTTTTACTGAAGATTCTGGAAGCAGAAAATTTTGTAAAATTCCTGATACATTTGGGGATTGTTTGACCCCTCTGCTTCTTAAATTGTTTGTTGCTTCCTGCATTTCCTTTCATTTGCTTTGGTTGGATAGATCTAACATAAGTCAATGAACACATTGTTTATTGTTCATATGTTGTCAAAAAATTCATTGGCTGGTCTTGGAATACTACAATTGTCCATGGTTTTGATATTGCATTGCAGAATACTCTAGTATTTGACTGTCATGATGCTATTCTTGCAATATCCTTAGTCAAAGTGGCAATTTTTGTGAATCAGATAGATTAACCTTGATAAATTGAGGTTTTGGTATTTGGGCGCAAGTGGGTTTTCAACATCTTCTACAATGAGAAAGTGGAGATTTTGAAAAGGTTTGAAAAGTCAACTCCTATCAAGAGAAGGAAAACTCTACCGAGAGAGATGCTCCAGAGAGAAGGTTTGACAAATTAAAGTCATAACTAGTTTTATTGCCTCTGCCACAAAATCCAAAACATTAACATTTCAATTGCAGGTTTTGCAATTGAGAACTTATAGAGATTCTAAAACACTCTGGCAAACACCTCGTGTCTCATTCCTGTTTTACCAATACTTGCCATACTTGTAAAACCTGAAGCATTAAATTCTTTTGTAGGATAGGATCCACTTCTAGGGAATCTAATCCACTTTTGATATTCACAACTAGAATTTCTTAGTCATTGTTCAGCGTTAATTTAAAGGGCCTGAACAAATATCTGAATCCTCATTATTCAAGTTTCATAACCAAATCTGATATTGCAATTTATGCACATAAGGACTAATGACTGGGATTGAGAGCAGATATTAGAGCTTATTTACTTCTACAGATCATAGCAATTAATGAATTGTTGATAGCATTGTACTCTGCTATTACAGCTTACTTTCCAACTTAGCTTCACTAACTCTCTGATATAGATCTTGCAGGACTCTCTTCTTCAGTTCAATGTATCTAACGCCTTTAGAAGCCCACCAGTTTCACCTGAAGATAATAGGAACTATGACCAGCTTTTAGAGTTAACACCAAAGCTAAAATCACCTAAACCAACAGTAGAGAGAGCTGTTATGGCTAGCGAACATATATCCAAGTAGGATTGAGCTGCAACAGCTGCAGGTAGCATATGCGAAGCCTTCATGAAGAAAGCATATATGAAAGCATCTTCCTAGAGCTTTCTAAACCTGTGTTTTGCCAAACTGATGTCAGTTAATGGAAGAAGACAAAAGTACAGCATCACATCTTTAATAACGCTACCCCTACCTTTGTTTGCAGAAAAGTAATGGTGGTGCTATAGCTTGTCCTTTCATTTCCGGATAAAATTAATGATGGTTATAGCTTGTCCTTTCAGCCTGATACCCCAGCTTCATCATCCTTCTTACAACCCCTGCCCCTTATCTGAAGCTGAATATGAAAGAAAGGACATCCAATAAATTGAGAGGATAGTTCATATTGACTTGCTATCTTTCCCATCATTCATCTGACCAAAAGTAAAACTGAATATGACAGCCAGAATTACCTGTACACTTAAACCTGCAGTTTACAAAGAGTTTGAAATGATACGAGGCACAAATGAAATGATATGGTATTAATGCTATTTCTACAGCCCATCATTCAAACAAGTAACAAGAAAAGGGTCCTGTGTGGTGTTTTGAGACTCTGTTAAACCCAATCATGTTTTACTGAGTAGCAATAAGGAAATTTTACAATGTTTAGAGTATGAATTTAGAGAATATGATAAAAGAGGGTTTTCTGCTCCCTGGTACTTCTGCTTAATTTGAGCAAAAATTGGTAAGACTCCATGCCACGTAACTAACCATCCATGTGCAAATAAATAAGGAATGGAGGACTCATGAGACTTGAACAAGCATTTTGGATCTGGGGCCTCCTGCTGAGGTTCTGTCGATTGGCAAAATTTCGTAAAGTGTAAACTAATATTTTAGTGTAATCATTAGTTTACACCAACTTAGTTATAATTCATATTTACACCAAAATTGTACTTAGTTTACACTGAAGTTATATAAGTGTACACAACTGTAGAGAACTGGAATTGGAGCCCCATTTCCCAACCATTTCTATCATAGGTTCTTATGCTGGAGCAGGGTGAATCAATCTAGCCTAACTCGGTAGTGCACTATTCGAGCTCAACTCGAGCTATAAAACTTGTACTCGAACTCAAGCTTGAGCTCGTCAAACTCAAGTTCGAACTCAATTTTATTTCACATTCCTTCGAGCCTCGCCCAGGCTTCTCATGCACACTCACATTCTTTCACCCTTTACCAGAATCAACAAATCTTCAGGCTGCCATATTGTTTGTGTATTGAGACCCGACGGATGTGTTAGTATCATGTTTGCACTTTGTAAGCAAGCTGAAACCTGAAGCGGTGCCACGAACTTCTTTAGCAGGGCATTTGAACAGTTCTCTAGGGTGTTTCACCTATGGACCATACTGGAATCATGTGTTGGGGTATTGGAAAGCAAGTATAGAGTGGCCTGAAAGAGTGTTCTTCCTCAGATATGAAGACTTGAAGAAAGAGCCTTGCTTTCATACAAAGAGATTAGCAGAGTTCTTGGGGCATCCTTTCACTACAGACGCAGAAGGTGAAAACCTGGTAAATAAAGTGGCAAGAGTTTTGTAGTTTTAAGAATCTGAGCAATCCAGATGTGAACAAAACAGGATCACACTCGGTCGGGTCTCTGTTCATAGAAAACAAGATATTTTTCAGGCAAGGTCAAGTTGGCGACTCTAAAAACCATCTTGAAAGAGAAACGATGGATCTTTTGAATCGAGCTACTGAAGAGAAACTTAAGGAATTTCATTTGAAGACATTGTCCTCGGAGGATGATGAGAAGTCAGAGGTGACTATTGCCATGTGATTTTAGACAAGAGAATTGTGATGGACGAAGTTGTCCGGTACTACTCTCTCTGTTGTAGCTAGTACGTGATTATGGTATTTCCAATTAGGATGATAGCAAAGCTATTAAAAGAAATAAAAAGAAAGAAAACTATAAAGATATTTGAAATGTCAAAAACTTGCTCATCATGTTCAAGATGCAAGGGGTTAGACTCCTCTCCATTGGATTTCTCTCTATTTTTCTCTCCATTTATTTGGACCTAAATTTTAAAACTCTATAAATTCATCTGATTGCATGATTACTTTTTTCTAACTCTAGATAAACATACTAAAATATAATATTCCTTTTATGAAAACTTTGGCGTTCAATTTATACGAAATATTTGACCAGTGGAAAATGAGTCACAATTGTAACAAACTTTATAATGATTAATCGAAGGCAAAACATAGTCAAATCCATACAAAATCTTATATATAACTAAGACAAGTGATGAGATATATTATGAATGGCATTGATTTTAGAAATAATTTTTAAATTAATTTTATTAGGGTGCAATGGAGAGAAATTCTCTCCAATACAATGGAGAGGAGTTCAGTCCAATGTTAGGTGTTTGAGTTTATTTCTGAAAGTATGAAGATATTGGTCAATGACTTCAATGATATTAGGGATAATGTGAGAAACCTCCCCGAGATATCTCTTAATATTACCTGCCCTAGGTTTTAAAATATTACTTACCTCCTTTATTTTTGTTATTTGTGTAACAAAATTTTGAAAAATTCTAAACTACCCTTTTACTTGTTAAATAAAAATACTCCTAAATTTCTTTATGTACTTCAAGAAACCATCATCTAAAAACAATCTCTAGTAATGCCGCCATATCATAATGGTACAGTCCATAAAAATATAGATTTGAAAAATAAAAAATATATTTGCAAAGACATATGTTTGTACCAATTTAATTCTATATACTCAAAATCGATTTCTTATGAACTTTTTACTTTTTTCCAACTGTTTCTCTACTGCGTTTCAAGCCTTTAATTTGTATTGATCACTATAAAATTTAACTCAAAATAAATAAATAAATCAAAATCTCAAAAAAGTAGAAGACAAACAAAATTAAACTTAATATAATTTATAAGTAAAATCGCATAGTTGTTCAAAAAATGAGGAAGAGAGAATGTTGGAGAAAAGGGAGAGAGAAGGAAGTAAATTTTTTTTTCCTTTTTAAAAATTTTTGAGCTCCATTTATTTGATATGTGAATTATATATCAAGTGATAGTTATTATAGTTATTTTGCACTTATTAGAAGAGGTAAATGATATTTTTAAAACTTTAGAGGTACCAAGTGATATTAGGGGAAACCTCAAGGGAGGTTTCTGATATTATCCCATGATATTAAAGAAAGAGTATTTTAAATGAATATGCGTCAAATGGTGTTAATACGTCATATTACCATATCAATAGAAGTATTCAAATTTTGAGGATGAGTGAAGGACCAGCAAAAGGTTATCAAGAGTCATGTTTCCCCAGAATTTGTTCGACTGGTTGCTAAATACTAAATATAATCTTTGTATGGATCAGGTGTTTTTGGAATGTTTTTGAAAAATTTTATTGTAGTAGTGTATGTGAAAACTTTTACCGTAAATGGTTAGGTGTTCTAGGATGTTTTTGGGGATGATTTTGATGATATATTTTGAAATATTTTTAAAATTTCAAAATTTTTAAGATACTTTTTGAAAATTGAAGATAATACCATCCACCACCAACAGCCACCACCTACCGCTACCAACAGTATAAGCAATCACCGCACCTGAGCCCTCCCTCTCTTCATCTATGGTCCGGGGTAGAAAGAAGGATGAGAGAAGAGAAGGGAAGGGTGGCAGTGGTGTTGGCAATAGCGGTGGAGGTGGAGGAGGAGGGAGGACTGAGGAGGGGAGAGGTGGTGGGGGTGATACATGGGGTGTGTGGTTGTAGCAGGGTGGAAGGAAAAAAATGTAGTAGGATTTTTTTTTTGGGTAATTTTGTATTTGAGATTGTGTTCATTTTCAGATTTTTTTTTTTTTTTTTTGAGATGTATTTGAGAACTCTGATGCCATTTATTGGCTAAAAAAAAAAATGCCCATGGCGGAAACAACTTTGACATGTATAAAAATATGTGAATGAAGAGGAGTTTATTATCAGTTACGCAAACAATAAGCACATTCAACTTTCATATTGAGACCAAAATAAATTTATGTAAAATTGTCTTTACAAATACCAAGACTCATACTAATCTTTCGTAATTTTCCTCTCATTTTTCTCATCTGATTACAATATTAAAGCACCTTATATATAGTATATAAGACTTTAGTAATTAGAAACTACTAAAACACGAAACTACCAAGCAGGTATTCTATACCTTAACCAAGTGAACTACTAAAATTCCACAAATATAACAGTTTTTGCCAAAAAAACAAAAACAAAAACAAAAACAAAAACAAAAAAAACAGGGAGAGAGAGAGAGAGCACTCCATAGGCAGTAATTTACTAATTACGTTAAGCAAAGTATTGGAAGTTGAAGTCGAAATTGAAAGTACTAAACATTACTCCCTCCCTTTTTTTTTAACTGACATTTAAGGTTTTGCACACTAATTAAGAAAATTTTTTCATTGCTTAAATCTATACACTACTTTCCTTTTGTACCCTCATTAATTGTCCAACTCACCCATGTTTTCTCTCAATAGAGTATTAAATGGTGCTGTTTTACTAGGTCAAAAGCAATTAAGAACCCTGTATTAGAAATGAGAGATAAAAAGGTAAAATTGTAAAAAAAATAATTAATGCTGCATGGGGCTTATAAAACGACAATAAAAACATATTGGAGCAAAAACCTTAAATGTAAGGTAAAAAAAAAAGGGAGGGAGTATTTGCAAATCAGAATTGCTGAAATTCTAGTTGACCAACAAATACTGCATGATCCAAATTTTCCGTAGCCTGCAAGGCTTGACTCCTGTGGGCATGAGGATGCAGATTTTGGTTATTATCGAAATCAACCCCTCTTCCAATATTGTGAAGATGAAGATGGCCTTATCAGTACTGTGATAAGGAAGACATGGAGATGTCAAGACTATCCCAGCAACCCTCATCACATTTAATATCCCTTATTGTGTACTCAATTTCTCGATTTTAATAGAATGGGTAAGGGTCTATTTCAAAGCTTTACTAGATTTAGGTGGTTTTAATTTTAAAACAAAACTAGTGTTTTGCCCATGCATTAGCACGGAATGCTTTTTATCGTGATTAGTCATGAATGGATGCAAGGCGTAAATAATTTAACAGCAATGCTTTTACATATCATTCATATTTACATCATAAAATTATTGTATTCCAAACATTTATCTATCATATTAGCTTTTAGAAAGTTTTATATGTAAATTTATTACAATGTGATCGTATTTATTAAATAGACTAATACATAAAAAATGGAATAATGTATATTTTTTTGAGATAGTAATCAAATTTTCTCATGAATATGATTATACACCTATTCATATTCATTTCTGTTTCAAGACAACAAAAGCTGTATCAATCTATTTTTATATGAATTATTATAGCTATATATATGTATATATAGACACACACACACACACACATATATCTTTCTAATTATTTTTTATGAAGACAAGTAACTGTAATTCATTTTTTCATTTTCGGCAATACTTTAGGAAACTACTAAGATAAGAAACTACCAAACAATTACTCTATACCTTAACCCAGTAAATTCCCAAAATTTGACTTGGCTTGAAGTTCTAATTTAGAAATAGGAAATAACAACTATTAAGAAGTTTGGTTTAATTATGCCATCAATGTCTCTCTTAAACTAGACTTTCTATCATTATAGCTCCACGCTATCACATTAAAAATCTTCATTGAAATTATTGAGCCATCTTCTAAAATCTCTCTTGATTATTGCAATCTACGTAATTGGATAGATCGGTTCTTGTTAATCACTTCACCTTCAATTTATTGGCCTCTCTGAACCACACCTGGAATTAAATATCTTAATCTTGTAAATCATCACCGTGGACAATGTTACAGGATATTTTTCGTCTCTTCAGTATCAACAACCATGACAGGATAATTCTTCTTATGTCTCAATCCAATTAGGGCCAATTTTTTGCTAATTGTCAAATAACTCGAATACCCTAGGACCAATCTAGCAGTCCACTTTTATCAGATGTTTGAGTACTCTAACTCTTAAAAAAAAAAGAAAAGAAAAGAAAATTCACACTTCAAAATCTTGTTAGTATCTTCTTGTGATTCTAATTTAACGAACACCCCAAGATTAAAACATGTGCCTTTGATACTACTTGTTAGAATAAAAGAATCACCCATAGCGAAAGCTATTTTTAACACATATAAAAATATGTTAAAAAAGATAAATAATTAAACTCAAAAAATTTATTACACAGATCTCAAAAACAACCAAGACCAGTCCGTAGCTTTTTATCTAACTCATGGCAACTAACAAATCTCACTAGGCTCTCAAATTTCTTGGAACTTCCCCCCTTAAATCAAACAATGATGCATGCAATTTAGAGAGGCATCCTACCAACTCAAATTATAAAGGGAAAGGAAACTTGCTAAACCAATTACCACTAGAACTATACTTACTAAGTTCTTGTTAGATAATCCAATTCAATACTTGAAGTTAATGGGTTCAAATCTTAAAATGTTCAGACGCATTTGATAACAAAAAATAGAACATCTGAATTAACTAAGTGGCACTAAATTTTTTAGGCAAAACTTGCTCCCAAAAATAAGTGATAAACTATTCATTTATCACTTAATATAATATAGATTCAAATGTATTATATTTAGTACTTAATAATTCAATCACTTAATAGATTCAAACTTCAAATTTTAGATTTCAGATTTCAGTTTTATCAAACGTACCTAAGAGACTTGACTCTTTGACCCGTTAGGACATGTAGAAGGAAACCAATAAGTATACGGACTCTAACAGGGAAAAAAGGAGGGTAACTCCTTTGAAGATTTAGGGTGCATTTGATAAAATTGAAATTTGAAATTTAAAATCTGAAATCTGAATTCATTAAATAATTGAATTATTTTTCGAAGCAAGTTTTGCTTAAAAATTTTAGTGTCATTTAATCAATTCAGATATTGTATTTTTTGTTATCAGATGCATCTGACCATATTAAAATTTAAACCCATTAAATTTAAGTGTTGAATTAGATTATCAAACAGAGCTAGTCTGCTAATGCCAAAATAAGAAATCAAAATAATTAGGAAATAAAATAGCTTGGTTTGATTTTCAAACCATTAAGTTTAAATGTTGAATTGGACTATAGCTAATATGCTAATACCAAAATAAGAAATCAAAATAATTAGGAAATAAAATGGCTTAGTTTGATTTTCATCATTGCCTATTTTAAAACTCTAACTTGCAACTGACATTCAGTTTCATCTCCACATGTGATACTGGATGGAACTTATACTTCTAAAACAACATCTTGGCATCATATGCTTTGTCGAAAATCTCAAATATGTTCACCCACTCTTCATCAAATATTCCATAATTTAATTTATCCACATCACCATAAAATTTTTTAAAATGTAAGCAACAAAATTTCTGGCGTCAATATACTTTTGTTTTGATTGGTTCACACCATCAATCCCATTAATTAAAGCAAAGATACAATTTTTACTTAATTTTGCAACCCCGTAATTGATATTAACCAACTCCATTAATTGATTTTTTTCCCTTCAAATAATCTATCAATACAAAAAATCAATAATTTCTACCTCAGCAAGATCTTCGATCACCTCTCTTCAATTTCGCCAATGACTTCATCTCCTTTCTCAACCTCTTGCAAAATTTCATTTTGAACCACAAGTTTGTTATTTTCATGTGCACCCAGAGTTTATGCAATTTCTTCTTTATCTACCTCATCCAAAAATTCTTTTTCATCACAAATTTCTTCTTTATCAACAAAATTATTATCAATAATCGCGCAAAATGATGTATGTGGGCCACAATGATCAACTGATCATCCAAAATCTTCATAAATTTCTCCATAATTCACGTACTTGTCTTTGTCAAAATTTACTTACCGTGTGTTACCAAATTTTGAAACATTATCATAATGAAGATTCGTATCTACCATAAAGTCAAAAATATATTGCCAAAAAAATATGAGGCATATGAGAATGATGAGTAAGTTTCCTAAAAAAACATCTCAAAATTGATGTTCTCATAATTTGAAAAAATAATTTTGTCATCTTTTTCCTTTCTTTTTTTGTCATCTAATTTTGACAATATGCATAAACGATCAGTCCTAAATTTTATGGCCAAAGATATCTTTCCATTGGTTATTTCCAATGTATGAGATCAAACCAATATCTAATATAAGTTGGCATCATACCAACCTTTTAATTATTAACCAAAACTTTACACAATAGATAAATACGATCAAAAATCAACTAACCTATTTGACGAAAGTATTCATCAGTTATCTATCTCCTGATTAATTTCTTGGACTCTGTAAATTGTAACGAGTTCAAATTCAATAAAGAACTTAAGCTTGCCTGATTGTTCTTGTCCGTTCCAATCATCAAAATTAACAACCTTGATAGGATATCCTTTTAAATCTATACCAAACTAGGACCAATTTTGCATCCTAATTGTCGATAACAAATCTTCTAACTTTGTGCTCTAATTTCATGAACAAGTTCCATGATCAAAGCACAAAACTGTAATTCTACTTATTGGTAAAAGAAAAAAAAAAGAAAAAAAAGAAGCTGCACAGTGGAAATAACTTCGATACATATAAAAGTACGTAGAAGAAGAGAAGTTCATTATCAATCACACAAATAATAAGCACATCTGACTTTCATATTGAGGCCCCCACAAGTATAGGCAGAATTGCCTTTACAAACACTAAAACACTCACTAATTTTTCATAATTTTCCTCTCATTTTCTCAACTGATTACAATACTAAAACACCTATGTATAGTACATAAAACTTTGGTAATTAGGAAACTATTCAAACACAAACTTACGAAACAGTTACGCTATACCTTAACCAAGTAAACTACTAACATTTCACTAGACTCGATCGTCTAATTTAGAAATAGGAAAAAAACAACCACTAAAAGGACCCCTTTTGGATGGCTTTATCTACCTATATAGTAAAAGAGGGAATGGGGATGTTAAAGAAGAGTGGTGGTTGTGCTGATGTGGTGGAATGCTATTGGTTGGAGGGTGGTCGTCTAATCACGAGGAGCTCACGTGCTGAACTTGGGAGATCCGGAGATGTTGTGCCTTTTTTTTTTTTTTTAGTTATTCGTTGGGTGGCTGACTTCTTCTTTTCTTTTTAATTTTTTTAAATTAAGTGCCAGCTTATAATAATCTGCAAAATCACTGACCCACGAGGCCACGACTGCATTGTTGTGATTGTGATTAGTCTGATTTGTGACAAGTGCCGGTTGTTGGGCTCAATATTACTTAGGTGACTTTACAATGCTGCCCTTGTTCTCATCCACAAAATTACGAGTGATGTTGTGGAGGATGTTTGCTCTGTATGGGCTTTGAATGTAAAGAGGAGTCACTACCACCGTAGAAATCTGCCACAGAAATTAATGGTTAGGCATTTGTCTTTTCTTCTGCATGCGTTGGGCTCGAAACACCAGAATTCAGAAACGTCTCTCTCTCCTTCTTGATTATTGTCCTGTCTCTCCCTCACCTACTCTTCCCCTGGTTGTTCATCTTTTTCCTCTTCCATCGTCACTAGGAAAGCTCTTGTTCCTTTTCTGTTCTCCATCCTTTTCTTTTTTCTTTTCGTTTTGATTCTAACAGAGAACAATAACAGCAAAAATTGTACTTAGAAGAGGTTGTAATCTCAATTGGAGGGTCTAGAATTTTTTTTCTGGACTCGAGATAGAAAAGGGGCTGGTAATTTTCTTCCCTTCCCACTCCCCGTTTCTTCTTCATCTCCTTTCCTCCCTTCCACGAGTAATTTGGGCTAATTTTTAGTGTTTTTCTGTTATCTTTCCTGATATTTCTTAGGTAAAGGCGACAAATTTTCCCTTATTGTTTGTGTTTTTTTCTGAAAGGATGATGAAAGCGATGGTCAATATTTCACCTTCACTATCTAATGTGAATTTCTAGAATGCAGATGTGGTATTTTTCTTCCCTTTTGTTCATCACTAATGTCTCCTTTACATTTCTTTTTCATTTCAGTTTTATTAGTGATATTTTTTTTGGGATCTCTCTAACTAGAAGACAGACTTTTAATATGGCCTGATATGATGAATAATTGATGATTAGTTAGCATTTAGATGTTTATTTACTTTTCTTTAGTCCCTATTTGGTGTTTTATTGTTCCATTTTTCTTTTTCGTTCTTGCCTTTCTAGGATTTCTTCTGCAGTAAGGAGGAAAAATGGCCACCTACCAAAGATGACTGGTAAGGGAAAACGTAAGTTTTGTATTTTCATTTTGATGTTTTTATTTATTTTTTTTTTCAAATTGCGCTCTTCAGACCTCAAATAGGATTTTTCCTTTTTAGCCATTTTCTTTTGGCCTTTACTCTCTTCAAACCTCGTTCTTCTTTATAATCATTTTTGGGTGTCTTTCATGCAAGTATTCTGTTGATCTATTGCTCAGAAAAAACAATCAATGTGGTAACTAAAGAGATTCATTTGTTTAAAATAGGTTTCTTCATCTTTTTAAATATATTTGTTTAAAAGCAATCCATATTTTTGCTGTTTGATTTGAAGGTTGAGGGAGCTTATGATTCATACTGGCCAGTGTATTTCTCTTAAATGGAAGGTACTTGCGTCCATCTCTCTTGCTTTGTCCATTTTCACTCCTTAATTGATGATTGTCCCCTATTAGTTGAAAGAGTTTTCACGTTTGTTTGGAATTATTTATTTTCTACTATCCATTTATGTAGCTACTGTATGCTTATAGGAAATGTCTTGTGGTGTATTGAAAGGATTGACAATAATGTCGATTTTTTCTAAATTAAAAAAAAAAAAGAAATGATTGAACTTCCCTTTTTTGAAAAATGAGTTATTTATATGTAGTCTGAATGTGTAGTATGGAATATGCGTAGGATTCCGGTCTTTATCAATTGATTGTGTTCATTTTGCTGTTGAATGAGGTCTTATCTCTCAAAAATTTTAAAAACTTTTACATTTTTCTACTGCATTTAGCCATCAATATTTTTCATTTGTTTCAGGGATTATGATTGGCATAACTAAACAGGTCTACTTAGTGCTCCTGTTAGGTATCTTCTTCTTCCTGGTAAAATAGATTTTAATATTTTAAAAAAATAAAGCTCTCAATTTTTCTGATTTAATGATAATTAACTCTTGCCTTCTGGACTACCTACAGGTTTATGTTACTAGCTTTGTTCCAAATATTGGAAAGGCAATAAAATTTTTGCTTCTTTTATGGATGTATGTTTACTATTGTTTTGAGCAAGTGGTGGAATTTTAATCTCTGTTTGTTATGTCTTGTTTGCTGTAGTTTAGACAAAAGATCATGTTATTAATTTTATGTGCCTCAGATACAAATGGAATCTTTCGAGTTTGAGTCTGGACAAGAGGTTGGACTTTTTGCATTAGACTGGCCTTTTTTGTTGATTTTGGTAAATTTTTCTTTTTTATTTTCCTTCTGTGTCAATACATGTTGCTAAAATCTAATTGGAATTCTGTATTCTTAGCTTGAATGCACAACAAATTCCACTATAGAATTTCTGCTCCAGAACACTGAATACAGTTTATCTAATGATGCTATAACATATTTACAATTACTGGAATGTTGTTGAACTGTGTATATTTAACTTAAACTGCCTCAACTTTGTGGTGTATAGTTTGTTTGTTACTACTGTGGTGTACTCATAAAAACTGGATAAGTTGTTAGTTGGTGTAATCTTGTACCTCTGAGAAAAAATGGAAAATGGAACAGTAGGAAATGTACCTAGGGCTTGGTATCAGTGAATAAAATAGGAGGCTTTTGCTTTATTTCAGACTTGCCTGATGATGTATTTTTTCTGGGGTTTTTTTTTTTTCGGGACTTTTTGTATGAGCCACCCAAGGAAATCGCTTGTTGGCTTTCCTATTTGTGTTGCTATTGCTATTTTGTTCTTGCTATCAATTTTCCTGGGCTTTCTGTTCACCTATAAGAGCTTGAACCTTGTGCGAACCAAATCTAGGACAAAATTGCTAAAAGTACGCATATGTAGCAAACAGTCCATATTTAATGTTAAGGATGGGATGGATTATAAATGTCCAGTCTAGATTAAGGGGAAAAATGGAAAATGGAATAGTAGGAAATGTTCTTAGGTCTTGGTATTAATGAATAAAATAGGAGGGTTTTGCTTTATTTCAGACTTGCTTGCTAATTTGACTAGGCACAATTTTTCTGGTTTGACAACTCTTCTTACGCCTTTTATTTTTGCCTGTAGTGTTTAGAGCGATGTGGTTAAAAATGGTTGAGGGGAAGTTGCGTGTGCTTGAGGTTCACACGTATCTTCTAGATTGGTCATCACACATTCAGTTGATCGAGGCGTCACATGTCAAGACTACATGTGGCAGTGAATTTCCTAAAAGGTTTTGGTATTTTGTGTTTGGTAATTTCCGGATGTGTGTCTAGGTTGTCTATGCCTTTGTGATTATGTCCCTTTTTCGTGCCTCAATGCTAGCTTTTGTGTTTTTTTCTTCATGTGCCTTAAGGAGTGAGAGTTATTGCATTGGCAATTGATGCCAATATCGCACGGTTTGATGGAGTTCTGATACCCTTTAAGAAGTACTGTTTTCTGAAGGCTTTGATGCATCAAATACCTGGTCATTGTGGCATTGGAAGCTATTGTTTTTATTGGGTCTTAGCTGAAGGGACCGTGATTGAGGAGGCTGCTCAAGCTGGTCCTCCCAAACTCCCATACTACTTTGGCCTTCAGTCCTCAAAAAACTTTCAGTTTGTTGCTAATACAGAAACCTTTATAAGTAATTTCTTTTATTGGTTTACTTTTTGTCCTCTTTACTATTTTTCAAGTTGTCATATATGGTAATTTAGTCTATTTTTTCCTCGTTGCCAGATGTCATGGGTGTTGTGGTTTGTTTTTTTCCTCCAAAGGAAGTCTTCTTTTCTGGAGGACCATCGGTTGCGAGGGACTATGTGATTGTTGATTATGAGCACGTATTTTTCTTATATGATGTTTTTTTAGGTTCTTCATGTGTTTGTAGACTCATCAATTTATTAGCTAATTTGTTTACTTATTGCTATTCTATTAGTGCAAGACCGATTGTGTTGAGGCTATGGAACGAATTTGAGTCTGTTGAAGGGTCTGCTATTGCAGCTGATATTGAGCAGAATCCAGTTATTATTGGTATAAGGCTCAAAATAACTAAAAATAATTGTAAGTCATTTATTGAGATTGCATCTTTTTTCCCTGGTTGCTCCAGTTATTTGGTGTTTGTTAGGGCATATAATAGTTACTTCTGCTTCTTTGATAGATCTGTCACTCACCACCCAGTTGTCCTCTGTTATACTGGTCTCACCAGATGTTCATGAAGCATTGAAACTTCAGGCTTGGTTCGTGCTTGGTGGCCTATTACGTTTGGTTTGGTGTTTTTTATTTTTTTTGGATTGTTATTTTCTTGAATTAGGTGCATATTGGGTAATGTGTCTTTGCTTTAGGTACTGTGATAATGCTTCACATTTGGCTCGGATGATTAATGCTGGAGTTATTTGGATGCATCAATTCTTCTTCCACCTATTGGTGATAACCGAGTTAGTCAGATTTCCACTATAAGCCATGCAACAAAATTTGTGAGTATCTATTTTTATTCTGTACGACTGTTTTAATGGGTTTCATTTGTATTGTCACCTGATTTTATTTGCACTAAGTGGGTTGTATTTTATATAGGATTTAGGTATTGCGTGGATCAAAGGTTGTGTCTATCTTGATCATAGGATGGCAAGTTATGGTACTTGGCCTGTCCTCATTGCTATCTGCCGAATGATTTTTCTATGAACTGGGGAATTATGTGTCGCTATTGTAGTCGAGAGGTATATCCTTTTCCAAGGTATGGTTCTGTAATTTCTTCTCAGTTGCTATTCTGTAGTTATGCGCATATACGCTTGAACTGGTTTTCCTCTAAGGAAGGCTTTTTCTAAATATATTTACATTGTTGTTTGCTCTTAGAGCTTGTGTTACTCTTATGATTAAAGATGATAGTGGGACATTGACTATCCTGGCAATGGGAGAGGAGGCTGAAAAATTAGTAGGTGTATGTTTTGCTACTAAGTTTTAGTGTTGCAACTTTGTTCTTCACTGATCAGATTTGTTGTTGTTGTTGTTGTTTTTTGTTTTTACCTTTTAGGAACTTCCAAAGCACACTGATTATTCTTTGGAAGAAAACTTGACTCCAACGATAACATTGCATAGTGGAAACAGGACTTACGCCATTGGCATGACCAAAAAGAGTTTCAATCAAAATTGGAACCACTTTGTTGCTGATCATTCACTTCAAGAAGGCGAAGTGCTTGTTTTCCTTCCCCAATCCAACGATTCCTTTGTTGTTGTTATGTTTAACAGAAAGGGAATAAAAAATATGTACCCTTGGCATTATAACTTTTGCAGCTAGAAAACACCTTTATCATTTTACTTTGGTTGATGCATCCTTCTTTGTTGTTAACCTTCTTCCTTCCTTAGCTGTAAACATCCACACATCTCACTTTACTTTCAACGTTTGTTAGAGTTTGCAACATTGTTAACTTTCGCAATTTACTTAGGTGCTGATTTACAACAATAGTTCTTCGCATTCCTTGTTATTACATATATCCAAAGCTTTTGTCATTTAACTTAACTATTGTTTTTCCTGAATTCTAAGTAAGTTGCATTAACAGACCCCTTAATATCAATTTAGCTTTTCTTTTACCACTAAGCCACTGGTTTCATTATAGAGCTAGAATTTACAGCCATTGATTTACAGCCCTTGCTTCTGCATTTGGATTTTTATGCTTCCATCGTTTCCGAAAAACTCTGTCAACAGTCTGCTTTAAAAAATTATGGGTGAAAAAACATTATGCCCCCATAATACATATAGATGTCTGTCCAAGCTGAGCTGTCGCTTGATTGATTACACTTGGGTAGGCATGTACTAATCACTTGATACCGCGCATTGCGCGGTTCATGCCTCCTAGTAACATATATATAAAGAGGGAATGCACGTGGTTGAGGGGAGTGGTCGTCTGATGACGTGGCATGCTGCCATTGGCTAGAATGTGGTCGTCATTCACGTGATTAGCACATGAGAGAGTAGAGTTTCTTTTGTCTTCTCCCCTTCCTCTGCATTATTTCTACTTGATGAGTTTAGGGTTTCAACAAACTACCTCTCTCGATTTCATCTCTCTCTATTTTTCTTCTCATCAAAATTCACCAATGACCAGCTTCACCTTTCCTAAATTCGAAACAACTAACAAGCCCAGAAAAGGCACGCCAAAAAATTATCCTATGTTTTCTCTTTCATTTATTTTTTTCTTCGTGATGAGATGCGATTAACCTATAAATATGCTCCAGGTTTCTAACTTTTTTCCCCCTTATTTTCTCTTATTACAACAATTTTCTTCTTCTAATTTTCGTCTCCTCTTATATACCTGTAAAGTTTTTTTTTTGGTCTCTTATTTTGTATTTTTCTGAGTTTGCAGGAAGAAAGGTGAATAAAATACTGAGCTTTCCTCCTATTCTTCATTGAGACAGAAGTAATTGCAGATCTGTTTGATGTTCTTTGTTGCAAAAAAAGATACAAAAGGGAAAAAAGAGAGAAGACCATGAAATGAAGAACCAAAAGGGAAAGCAGATCTTTAATATCTTCATCACGGAATGTATTTCCTTTTACTGCTTTTTTGTAAAATTTAAACTGGTTCTATGAGTTTTTTTTATATAAGGAGAAAATGAGAAGGACAATAAGGAGATGGACAAAAAAGTATGGGTCCTCAGACTAATCGGGTCAGTAAGTTTCTTTTTTTTTTTTTCAAATTTACGTGATTTTTGTAAGATTTTGTTTTACTTTAAAAAAATATTTTTTATTTGATCATTTGAAATGGAAGAACCGATCTTTGGCCTAATTCACTTTGTTGTCTTATTCTTGTTACTTTTCTCATTATTATATATATATGTTTACTTTTTCCCAGTCGGAAGGAGAAAAGAGGAGACGTGTAGCGGATGGACAAAAAAATATGATCCCTCGACTAATCAGGTCTGTAAGTTTCTTTGTTTTTTTTAAAATTTACATGAATTTTGTTTTACTTTAAAAATTGTTTTTTATTTAATCATTTGAAATGGAAGAACCCATCTTTGGCTTTGATTCAATCATAGTTGTGTACTTTTTACATTACCTTTTCTTATTATAACTTAAATACTTTTTTTACTTTCTTTCTTTTTTCCCTTTTTTGAATCTAATATTCTATTATTAAATTGGTAGTGAAAAAATGGGATAGAAAAAAAATAAATTTTTATAATCCTAAGCAATCTTCTTTTTTCCTTTTAAATTTGTGTAAGCTGTGTCTGAATCTGTACAAATTCAAAGGGTTATTTTTGTTGTTAGTCTCTTTATTCTGCCACGTTTGTTCTTTTATTTGTCATGTTCATAACCATATTTACCAATTTGATAGCTCTGTAGTTGGAATCTCAATAATTTTAAAAGCTGCCTGGTTCAATGCTTCGAACTGTGCATCATGGTGCCTTAGCTATATGGCATCTTGTTGATTTTGTGTATTACTGAGTACAATGTCTTTTACTGGTTTCTGGTTCGTGAATGCTTAGGTTTTTTAGTTTCTTTTTTAGCTTTTGCTTGGGCTTTTCAAAATAAATATTCACTTGATTAGTCTTGTCCTACTTTCAAGTTTGGCTGGTTTGTCCGTTACAAAATATTTGGCTGATGCAAGTCATAAATCGATAGTGGATTAGTGGTGGAAGCCAAGGATGTTCTGGAAGGAAAGGTAGCCAAATTGCTCTTTTTCCTTTTCTATAGATACCTTTTTTTGTCCTCAGAAGGAAGGTGGAGCAACTTAATGTCCTAAACACCCACTTGTTAGAACTTTAAATTTCATTATGCATATTATCAATATGTATTGGTCATTACATACATAAAAGTTGCCAGTTAAAATTTTCTTGTCTGTACATTGATACAAATACTGAAAAGTGGAGTTCATTATAGATCCATCACTTTCACTTTTTGTTTTTTGTGTGGCTTTTGAATGAATTAGTATTAGTAAAAGCTATTTGCTCAATCTGATAGTGATGTACATGATCAGACATAAATTTCACCAATTGCTGCATGATCTTGTCTAAATTCTTTTAACAGACTTGAGGTCTTGTATTCTTAGGGCGTGTGCTTCTAACTCTTTCAAAATTTCTGGTATATGAGTATAGGAGTTAGTCTATATGTGTGCATAACGTGTAAACTTTTTGACATCCAGGTTCCTATATGTTTCACATACTGTGAAATTAGTAAAATATGTGGTCTGTATGTTAACGGAAAATGGCATAGCATTCTTGCAATTGTTGGTTGACTCCTAAACCTAGCTTCCATCATTTACTTTTGCAAAATTGATGTGTAGAGAAATATGTTCTATTACCTTGATCATCATTTACCTCAAGGTCCAGCTCTGAACACTACTCATTTTTACATTATAGCAGGGTTAAATTTTGTTGTTATTGTTTTTATGTACACTTTTAGAATTTATTGCTACAATGTGTGCTAAGTCTTTAAAAAGTGGTATATGTGATTTCTTTGAGATATAGATTCTAACACAGATGATTAAGAATTTATGAAAAAATGGATTGTATTTCTTTATTGAATAAGTTAATTGTTGAAATATCAGGATTGTGACGCGTTCATTGCCAAATTCCAGGTTATATGTCAAGAAAATGCTTTCAGATGAAACCATTTTGCATGATGGACTCTAGAGTCTTAGTTGAGATGGTGAGTGTCATAAGGTATGACTTGCAGTAAAGTTTTGTGACTTTTGCTACCTTATGAAGTGAGGCTGCTTTGTTTATTCTAAAATTTTTTGGATGAGACTTTATGTGGAAATGAAGCTACCTTATGACTCTCTTCCCTTTACTTTATATTTGGAAATACCTTTTTTAATACTTCACACAAAAATTGTCTGATCATTTCTTAAGTGGAAAAAGGTAGACTAAGTTTTTCTTATTCCTTTTCCTATTGGTCTTTGTGGTTCTGGTTATTGAGTCAATAAACATCTAGACCAAAATAATTGAATGGTAATCTTTTTAAACTGTTCAATGTAGAATCTGTTGAAATAGGAAGGGAAAGTTGTTATTGCCCTACGATTTATAATATAAATCTATTGCTTATTCTTCTATCTAGCAGGTAAATTGATTTATAGAGCTTGTAATTAATTTAGTTCAGGGTTTAGTTAGATTCAATGTCTTAACCAAATATATAGAGGCTATAGGCTTTGTATTCTAATTTTTTTCACACATAAATTTGAAACTTGGACTTCTCGAATCTTGATCATGCATTTTTTTAGCATGTAGTTGCTGATTGGATTGCAATGAATGAAGGGTTCAGCAATCGAGCTCGAGTAATCAAGTACTCGAGTTTGTATCGAGTACTCAAGGTTAGTATCAAGCTCGAAAAGCATTCGAACTCAATCAAGTTGATTTCGAGTATTGATAATGCTTATTCGAGTCAAGCTTGAGTATTTTTTCTATAACTTGATTAAGTTCGATCTTGAGCTCGATCTTTGTTAACTTGAATCGAGTTCGAGCTCGAGTATGGCGATACTCGAACTCAACTCTGTTAGAATTTATCCTAGGTTTTGATGATAACAAAACAAAATGATGATTTGGACTAATATTTTTATGTGAGAATTATGTTAAGACAGGTCCTTGATTCATTGGAGTAGAAAAGAAATCAATTCAAGAAGAATTGAGAAGGTTTCAACTTATCGGACGCAAGGATCGGACGGTGAACAGAGGTTCGAACGTCCGACAGATTGAGAAGGAAATTGAAATGGCTACTGGTTCTGTCGGACGATGGTTTCGGACGTCCGACAGTTTACAACAAACCTTCGGACGATGCTGTCGGACGCAGGACAGGGGTTCGGGCATCCGACAGGTTGACTGGTTCTGTCGGACGGTGGGTTTGGACGTCCGACAGCTCCAACGGTCATTTTTCTAACAGCTATATTTTTGACTGTTGAAGAGTTTCTTTAAACCATTTCTCACACTCTATAAATACTCACAAGTTCAAGAATATAGAAGACTTTTGCCTACATGAAATACAAGCTTACAAGTGAATATTTGGGTGGAAATCTTCTTTGTTTGTTGTATAGGTGGGGAAAAGTAGGGATTGTGAGATTACTCATTTGGAGGAGTAAAACCTTGGTGAAGGTTGCCTCACTTGTAATAGTAGTTCTTAATTGGTTGAGTGAGTTTTCAATTGTAACTTGTTGAGGGTTAACTAGGATAGTTGTAAAACTCCTTGGCTCAACTAAAGGCTTTTAGGGTGAGGAAGGAGTGAGCCTTCACTTATACAAGTTGGTTAGCTTCACCTTCAATTGAAGAAACTACTAGTGGAGTTTATCCAAGTTCGATGCAACTTGGACATTTGGTTTGCAATTCTTTTTCTATCTCTTTTCTTTATTGCTCAATTGTGACATCTTCATTGTGCTTAATTTGACATATCTTTGTTCACACTTGAGAAGTTGTTTGTACTTGTTTTATTGGGTGAATTCTTGCTATATTTGATTATCTTGTTAAACAATCTAATTCACCCCCTTTGGTTGCATTTCGGGACCTACAAACTCGACTCGATGTTACCCCTAACATGGCCAATGCAATAGACATTATATAAATCATTAATCGCTATTAATTGATAGGGTTACTGCTATTTCTACCCTATGGTGGTTTCGGCCAACCACATGATTCCACAGCATTAACCCCAATTTTTTTTTTCCCTTCTCGAAATAATCAGTAGTCACTGTTTAGGACTGTTCATATACACCGCCTATTAGTCTACCTGCTTAATTCATCAAGCATTGCCATATTGGTATGACCAATTAGGTCACATGCTTCAACTTGGATTACCAAAAGCAACTTATCTTTGCATAATATACATTACAATTATTCATGGCCTGAATGTGAATGAATCGAGTTACTTATTCCCAATCTTTTAGTGAATCATTTTCAGGGATTACCAAAGATATTGTAGTAGATATATTCTTGTCATTACTTCGACCCTTATTGGACAACAAAGTGGATTATAGTTTCGAGGTAATTAAATATGTGCATTATTTTTTACTTTAAGTCCTTGCAAGTTGAGCTATTCCCTAACACAATTAGCCAGCAATTTAAAAGGTACATGAAAGAAAATTATTTCACAGGAGGACAGCCTCCCTGTCAGTCTTAAAATTTCCTGAATACTGAAAAAAATCCACTAAGAATGCAGTATCATCTAGCTACTGGATGAGTCTGCAGTGTGTCTCTAGAACCAAAGGACATTGTCCTCCTGTGACAGGAGCAAGCATGCGCAACTTATATTCTGTTTCTTCAAAGTTCCAAACTATGTTATCCCTTTGGCCAAACGTCCTTTTACACGCAACACTTGTTTTAGGGCATTTAACTGTTCTTAACTTCATGACTTACCAACTCATTTTCATTAGTCTAATTTATCCCAACTTCTTTGTACATGTTATGTTGATGATACCTACTAACTTTTGATTTTTGAGATAACATGGACCAATCACTTTTCCTTTTACCTTTCAACTACAAGATATTTTTCTAGAATGTTAAAAGAAGAAGTACTAAAAGGCCAATCGTCCCCATGGTAAATTTCATTTTGGCAAAACTAATAGATTTCTCAAATATACACAAGAGAGAGAAGGGGGAAACTAGGAGGCAATAAGTCAATAGCAATAGCTGTAAGGAAGGACCAAGAGTGCCATGAAAACATTAGGGTGTTTGAATAGTAGATTATTTGGGATTATTTGGTTATCTAAATGCTGTAATACTTTTTTGATGTGAAGTATGTGAGATAAAAAAATAATTGAAAAATGTGTTGATGATGCAAATAGAAAAATAAATCAAATAATGTTGGTTTTATTTGGATAAGAAATTATTTAAAACCAATAAACACTCCCACTATATGTTGTACTGTTTGAGAAAGAGGCGAGTGAATTTATAATTTTGAAGGCGATATACGAGGGATACCAAGCGAGGAGTCATTCATGGCTCATCACTATACCAGAACCTAAAAAAAGCTTCCCAAAACACACAAAATCCCTATTCAGAAAGCACAAAATTCTACAAATGGTTGATAGGGAGGAATTGTATATGTTAATTGGGTATTTGACTGAATACCATTTATTGTGTAAAGAATTGGGTTAGTACTTATAATTTGTCTTTGTGTCACTTGTAGGCGATTGGAGTATAAAGTGGTGTTTAATGGCAAAATTCCAGAAGACTTTTTATTTCAAAGCGTGCCTGTGCCAAAGAGTGTGGAGCAAGACTGAAGTGGCAACATTTGGAATGAAGTTTCTAGACATGTGCTGATATTTCCGGAGAATATACTGGAAGTCAATTGTGGGAAGAAAACATCTTTAAAAGAAGTGGGCAGCGGATTAGGAAGCGAGAGCTCCATGCAAATTGGAAACTCACGCATTGATTGACGTGTATGTGGGATTGCCAAATCAATTGGGGATTAGTATCTTTGGTCTCCTAAAAAGCCAGATCGCAAGACTAATAGAACGAATCTTTTCCTTGGCTGGGTCGGAAGTCATAGCATAGACTTGTATATAGTTGTTCCTTTCGCTTTTCCGCCGACACAGAGAGATAGATTAGTACATCCTGCTGCTTTGAGTTTTTCTTAGTTTTTCGTCTTTCATCTTTTCCTTTCCCCATCAGCAACATAGCATAGCGATAGACTAGTACTTTTGTTTTGTTTTCAATTCCAGGTGGAGCACTACCATCATTGAAGATTTTCTCGGTAGACATTAATTACTTTGGCTTACATCCAATTTCAAGGGAGGAGGCTTTGGGATCGCTAGTTAACATGATCGTGCTAAACCAAATTCCAGTTGAGGAATAATCAAGGTTGGGGCTGACAATTGTGAGATCGTTTAATTGTTTTATTTTGATTCTCTGCTTCATGGATATTTAATTATTCTCTATTTTCTATGAGTTATTATTATTTAGATTTATTGGATAATTAGGCCCTGTTGTTGGTTGTCAAAATAATTGAGCGTAGCCATATATTGCGTGGCAGCCTTTAAGTATCTTGATTAGTAGCATACAGACAATTTCACCGCTCACCGTAGGTGGTCTAATGGATCGTGGGAATAATTAATCTAGTCTAAATAAACCCCGCATGTGTGTTTGTCACCCAGAATTAGGTCTCTAATTCCCAAAGTTGTGACTATATTAAATCCTATGAGCCGCCTTTTAGGGTTGTCTAGTTTACAAGAGGGTAGTTTATGAAGCGTCTCCTCAGCTTCACCATAAAATTAAGGAGAGATTGGTTGTTGAGTGTCAAAATCACCGCTATAACCAATTTGTGAACGAGTAAATTATTCCAAGTATCTATGATCGCTTTGTATGACCGATGTCAAAAATTAATTCCTTGACTAAGTTGTGTCAATTCATTGTTTGTTGCATCCTTAATTATTGCATTCTTGTCTAATTAGAATTTCAGTATTTTGCATCTTTAATTATTTGTTTCCTTCTCCAAAACCCCCAAATTCCTCAGAGGAAATAAATCACACGTCCCAGGATACACTAATCTACTTGCCATTATACTTGAATTCTTATTTTTTTAGAATAGGTATTTTATTTTTGGCCGTTTGACACCCTACCAAATTTTGGCGTCGTTGTCTGGACCGTGGTGTTTGAATTATTTTCTCAAATTTTTTTCTCCTTTTTTTCTCCTCTATTTTTCTTACTAGTTGATGGCTACTTTTCAATTTTTTTATTGTTTTGGTTATAGATTGACTTTGTTTCTAATTGCTAATGAGAGCTATTCTATTAGTGATCCTTGTTCGGATGATCTCGCTTCTCTTGGCAAAAATTGAGAAATGATGGACGTAAACGCAATTCAACACTTATGGAATATGTCAATTGGATCATCTGACTAACAGGTGCCCGCTACTTCAAGATGACATGGATGATCAAATTTGTGATGTTGGAATATTCCAAAATCCATCTCCACCGATGTTTGATACTTATTCAAATGTGTATGGTCAAGGATGGTGGGATTACCCCAACTATAGTCATGCAGCGAGACCAACATCTCAACCCTAATCCTTTAGTTGGGGGAGTTCCTTGGAAGATCTTGTTAAGAGTTTGGCCACAAATATTGCTCAACCCTAGCAAAGCACTACTCAATTTCAGTTAGAGATAAAAACAAGTATTCATAATTTGGAGAATCAAATATGTCTACTGGCATCTACAGTGAGTCAATTGACGTTTTAGAAGTCTGAAACATTGCACTCAGAGACTACTATCAATTCCGAACTAAATATGAATGCAATTACCTTGAGAAGTGGTAATGAATGGCAAGAGATCCAAAGGGAAGAATCTAATTCTGTGGTTGAAGAGAAAGTTGAGAAAGAAACAAGGGACCCCAACCTCTAACCTCTCCAGTGAACAAGTCCAATGAAGAAATCCCAACTGTGGTGACATCTCTTTCATCTCTAACTCTTATCTCTCATTCTATATTTTCTGTTGGTGAGATTGACTTTGTTATATTAGAAATTTATGAGTTTCATGATAGAAATAAGTTAGGAATTGTACAACTATTAGGTTACTAATTGATTGTGATGCAGGATTAAATAAAGAATTAAAATCATTACTTGAATGTTTGAAGCCATCCGCTAGTCCAAAATTGAAAGAGAGCTCACAGCGTACTTAAAGATTCTCTTATTCATGATGAATATCATGAGTATGAGAACGATGAAATGAAAAGAGCTATAATATTTTATCTTCCATGAACAAGCATTGAAATGTCTAGCCAAAAACATGATACTAACTACTTACTCTGAAAGATGCAACCCGCATAATGCAAGTTAACGAGGATCGTAGGGATATTGGTAAACAAAGTTGATTCGCTGTCAAAGAAGACCTTCACCCGCTGAGAGCACTTTTTTGGACAATGCATGGTATATTGTAGAAGACACCACAATTCAAAGTGTTCTTGAATTGATAAGTCGATGAACACCTAAAGAATCTTTTAAGGTATTCAAATCGCTTCAAAGAAGTAAGAGAGGCGACAAAACACCTCAATGAAATTTCTTGTATGATTGATAAAAAAAAAACGCTGGCTTGTTTATTTATAGCTCCTCCTTCCTGTAAACCCTATCCAATTTGAAAATGCAAAAAACTTAACCTAACTATCACTAATCTTATTGTAAAAAAGTACTAATAATAAACCAAGAAAATTCCATCAAGTAAGATGATGGCCAACAGGTTCAGAGATCTTAGTCTTCGACAAGCAGAAAAAAAACCACGCGTCTGTGATGATATGCTCCGCACTCGTCATAGAGTTATGCACACCAAAACTCCATTAACCATCCTGCCCAAAAGTAAAAAAATTGCCAAAACATTGATCCTCTGCTGTTGCTGGTTCGAATTTCTTGAACATCACTCTCAACTAACATGGCCAGTTCTTTCCTGGAAATCTTTAGCTCTTGCACGTAGTCATTGACCTCGAGGGACCGAAACTAACTTTGGAAGACATCTATCATCATTCCTTGACTCGACTCCTTTCAGGGCCATGTGTAAGCGATCCCAAGATCAAAACATTGAAGAAAGGGCGCTTACTTGAAGGCAACCCAAGTGACCCTTTACTCTTCACAATTTTGTGGTTTTATTTCATGTTTTTGTGAAAAGTTACAAGTTTGCTCATTTTATTTTGGCGTAAAACTTGTTGTAGCGTCAGCGCATGTTGTTCTCATAAATTCATTTAGAATGAGTTGCAATATTCAAGTAAAGACTCTAACCCAGTCTACGCTTTGCAGTACCTGGAGACGTTCTCAAGTGTAAAATGGGTAAAACCCGATGAAATCAGAATAAGACTTGTTGTAAAGACGTTGCCCACGCTTAGTTTCTCTTTTTTTTTAAGACTGCTGAAAAGAGCTAGCGTATGACTTTGTTTCCACAAGTGCTCCACGCCTACAACAGATAGGTGTATGGGCAAAAAAAATCAAAAATATTTCTTTTTCTAATTCTTTTATCTTATTCGTAACATCTAGTGTCCATATTCATTGCCTACCGTAGCCTCTTCGCTGTGTCTCTTGTGTTCCAAATTTCATTGACGATTGACATCAACTCAAACATTTCCATCCTTCAACCCTCCTCCCAGACTCTCCTCTCAATTCTCTAATCGTGAGTCCTCTTATTTTCCTTTGTTCTTATTTTCATCCATATCGGAGACAATGTCCTGATTTACAGGATATTTTCTCGATATATATTTTTCAAACTTTAGTTTTCCATAATTTTAAATTTTTTTGGATCTTTGTTTTATCAGAAAAGCAAGAAAGACGCTAAGTATGATCAGAAGTGAGAGATTTTGTATAGCATGAGTATATTATATTCTTTTGCATTTGATTCAAATGGATGGATTTGCAAGATTTGACATACTTTAGCAATTATGAGCTTTTTGAGCCCAAGGAAATCACGTTCATTCATAAATGGCTCTAATTCTTCATTGAGTGATATCACACACATGATTGTAGATTTTTTTCTTCTTAGAACTTGCTTGTTATGCATGTCGAGACCACGCTTGTTGAATTTGATGCATGAAAATGATAGCGTACCTTTAGGTTTAACCCTTTGACTCTCTAAAGATCCATCCCCGACATATATTTCCCTAGTTGACTATGTTTGAGTCTTAACCATTTCTTTGTTTTAAAATCCATTGTATTACCTAATTCATTTTGCTTGAACTTTATTTTGAACCCTATGTCAAAGGAATGCCTTTAATTTTAATTGCATGATGATTTCAAATCGTGGATGTAAGGGTGCGATTGAAATTAGCAAGTGTGTTTTATATTTTCTCATGTATGCTATTGAAAAAAAAAGCACAAAAGCATGGAAAAAAAGAACAACAAAAAAAAGAAAACAAAAAGAAAAAAGAAAAAAGAAGGGAAAAAAAAGAAAAGATATGAAGTGTTATTGGGAGCAGGTTAGGTTAGATTGTTGGGTCAAGTCTGACAGGCTTTCAGACCATAATTTTTTTTTTTGGGAAAATTTATGATTATCTCTAGAAAGATCATCCTGACGAAGAAAAAGTATGTGAAATCATACAATGGGTTGTTATATTTCCTTTATGTGTTTAGCCCAAATTTTCTCCTGATCCAACCCTTACCTGCTCTCCTCCCCAATACATCCCTTGTTGACCTTTGATTTTATATTGAATCCATTACTAGTGATAGAGATGATAAATTAGCAAGTTTAGAGAAAGTAATATCTTCCATGTTGTTGATCTTAAGCATATATATACTTTTAAACATTTTGAGTCGGTGAGATACACCATCCCGTGAGGAGAGTTGAATTTTCTGCATCCCACTTTTGATGAAGTTGTTGAGAAGATTTGATGCTTGAAGTTAGTTTATCGCGGCTATGAAGTACTTGTCATCCGACAGGATAAATAACGCCGGGTAACAAAAGATTATCATTCTCGGATGGCGATTTGATACAGCAGAGAACGCAAGCACTGTAGGTATTTGACCACCCCATTTATTGCGTGAAAAGAATTGTCACTATCATAATTCATCTCTTGTGTCACTTTTTTACGATTGAGCATAAAGTGAAAGTTTAATGGTAAAATTTCTCGTGAAGACTCTTTATTCCAAGACGCAAGGCTCCTGCCGCAGAGTGCAGAGCAAGGTCGGCAACGCTTTGGAGCTAAGTCGGACATGTGCTGATATTTCCTGAGAATATACTTGAAATCAATTCAAGTGGAAAGAAACTTGAAGCGAAGTGGGGCAGCGGATTTGTAGCCGGTGAGTTCCGCGGCAAATTGGAACCCGTTTGATTGACCGATCGCGGTTTTCCTTATTGCAGTGGGGATTGCCAAATCAATCGGGGGATTAGCATCTGACCCCAAAAAATGCACAGGACTAATAGAAGTAATCTTTTCTCCTTGGTTGGTCGGAAGTCATAGCATAGACTTATATATAGTTGTTCCTTTTCAAGTCACACACGAGAGATAGATTAGTACATCCCGCTACTTTGAGTTTCTTTTCTTAGTTTTCTGCCTTTTCCCTTTTCCTGCTAAATACATAAGAAGAAAATTAGTTCTTTTTTTTTTGTTTTACTTTCACCCAAATAGCAAGTACTACCTCATCATTAAAGATTTTCCCAGAGACATTAATTACTTTGCTTTACATCCCAATTTCATGAGGTCAGATTGCTTAATTAACATGAGGTATTAAACCAAATTCCCATTGAGAAATAACAATCATAAGTTCAAAACAAGAAATGTGAGATCTGCTTAATTGTTTCATTTTGATCTCCACGCTCACGGATGACTATTCCCATTTTCACGAGCATATTATTGTTGATTTATCGATAATTAGGACTTGTTGTTCAGCTTATCTAAATAATCGATGCCCACTACGCCACGCAAGATCTGGATTAAGGAACGGTGACACTCACAGCTTTGCCTAATTTGACTGGGAATACTCAATTCAGTCTAAATAAACCCAAGATGCTGTTTGTCACCCAGAATTCTGCCCCTAATTCCTGTGAAAAGTTTACGCACTACATTAAATTCTGTTTGCCTCTAGAGTTGTCTATTTTTACAAGCATGGTGAAGTTTACGAGCTTCAACTACTATAAAATTGGCTGAGAGACAGGTTCTGGCCAAGATCAGCCAAACTCATCGCTATAACCAATTTATTTATGAAACTGCCCAACGTCCTTGATCACCAGTGCACCTGTTCATTATTAATTTTGATCAGTTGTGTCACCATTGCTTGTTTAATCCTTTTAATTATTGCATTTTGTCTAATTAGAATTTCATTTTTATCTTTACTATTTGCTTTCCTCTCCAAACCCCAAATTCTCTGAAAGAAATCATCCAATACCTCGGCGATAATAACCCCATTCAATTCATTATAATTTGACCTTATTTTTAGAGTAGATATTTTATTTTTGATCTTCTGATGACCCACTAATGGTATATAGTCATTATATACAAATGTATCAGGCAGATAATGGTAAAAATGGTGGAATTGAAGCCCATCGCAAATTGCTGCAGAGGCTACAAGGAGTTTTGAGTAGAGGTGATAAACTCCCCATCAGAAATCAGAAGTATAGGTAAGCATCTGTTGGGATGCCAGTAAACCCTTTGATAATTCAGATCACTGAGCAGAGATTTGGTTGGATTCGTGACCTCTTCCTCGGCGACGACTCCCATTCTAGTAATATTATTGTAACTGAATTA